>OU342743.1:288219384-288425697 GCA_910589775.1 Avena eriantha | reverse complement strand
TTCAGTGGGCCATATCCTAGTGTCAAGTCCCTATTACTTCTCTTCCTCCCCATACTTCTCTTCCTTCCCCTCGAAGACACTTTCCCCACTTCACTCCCATCCCGCCGTATCCACAAGCCGACGGTGCCTCCATCCGAATCCCTTCTACGGCAGCCACTGCCCCTCCCCTCTCACCATGGGTTCAAGGGGAGACGGTGAGGAAACACTTCATAACGACAGGGATGGTGATTTCGATGTGAGTTGTCTCATCTCTATCTCTATCATATATGGCAAGTTATTTATTTTTTGATCTAGATCTACTCTATTTACTCATGCGCGTATGATGTGTTAGGCCAACCAGACGATGTATGACTCCGACTATCACGGTTTTAGCGGATGAAGACAGTCCTCTGGTATGTAAACATGGATATGTGCCCGCTAAATTTGTAGCGTTCGAAGGACAAAACAGAGGCAGGAGGTTTCTACGGTGTCAAGGACATCGTGCAATGATGCGAGGCGGAAGTTACGGTGTTGTCAAATGGGTAGATCTAGAGTGGCCCAAATCGATGCACAAAATGCTGGACAAACTATGGGAAATGACTGTTGAGTTGAAAGAATCCGCATTTAGCTCACTTCTTGACAGTGTTGAGATGAAGCTATGGGAACTAGTTGACACGACCAAGCATAAGCGAGATCTCAGGTGGGTGGAAGACAAGGTTAGCAATGTTGAGAAGGAGAGGGACGCGGTGTTGGCCCTAAAGGCTAAAGCAGAGCAAGAACTGACTCAAGCAAGGAAGGATCTTCACCAGGCCAAAGTCCTGCAGTTCACAACTACGAGTATTGACAAGTGCATGGGGGAAAATGCAGAGAAACAATTGAAGTTGTGCAAGGAAGATGCTAAAAGGAAGGAGCAAATGATTCGATCCTTGCTCTCACAGGAAGATGCGCATCGGGCTAAGATTAGGAAGATCAAGGAGATGTGTGATAACTAGTTCTATTTAGCTTAAGCTTAGTGCCTTTTTTAAGTTCTAATAGTTGTACTTGTTGACCTACCGGTCTGAACTATTGACCCCGGAGTCCTGGGAGTAAAAAAATTGGCCGCCCGTTAATCTGTCTTAACCATGCATTACTTCCTTTTGTCTGACCAATGCCCTTGGATATTTTTCCCGTTGCTTCATTGTCCTCGTGTACAAATAGGAGGCGCCACAGCGCATCGCTTCGTCGCCCATCCCCTCGCCCTCTCCAATCTCCACTGCGTCGTTGCTTCGTCATCCACCCCCTCGCTCCCTCTCCAATCTCCACCGCGCCGCCATGGAGATGCCCTCGCTAAACTTCTACGAGGCGGTGATGTTCGCGCACTTCGACATCCTCGCGCCGCCGGCCGCGACGGTGCCACACGGAGGACGCATCAGCTATGCGGGGGTGCCGGTGGCTCCGCTCCTCGTCCTCGGCGGAGCCGTGATGGAGAGCGAAATCGCGACGCGCAGCCGCCCGATGCCCGTGTGGAAGAGGGCGCTGCCCCGGTATGCGGCCGCCAGCCCGTACTGGCCGGCGCTGTTCAAGAAGGAGCGGAAGGCCAAGATTGGCAACCGCATCGTTTACGGGCACATCGTGCACCGGGATCTCCGCAACCGAGAAGGGCGGGAGAGGTTCTGGTCCGTCCCTGGACGGACCAAGTACACCGTCATCGCCGCCGCTCGCCGTGAAGAGGTGCTCCATCTCGCGAACAATGCGGAAATCGTGGAGGTTCCGTCCGACGACGACGAGGAAGCCGGCGGCTCAGTGGACAGCGGCAGCGGAAGTGAAATTGTTGACTAGTGGTTGAATTGATGTAGGATGTGAAATCGCACCTTTGTTTAAAAGAATTTGTGGTTGAATTAATGAAATGCCTCGATTTAGATCTCTGTCTCGATTAATTTGTTGAAGAATTTGTGATTTAGATCAATTTCTTCCTCAATTTAGATCTCTCTCCCGGATTAGGAACTTGACCGTGGACCAAAGACCTCTTTTCTACTAGTGTATTCTGACATTGGTGGTTCATTTAAACGTAATCTATGTGGATTTGGCCGCATGCAAATGGCACAACCACAATTTATAAAGTGGAAGCACGTACACCCGGTTATTGGAGATCCGGGAGCTTCGCCAGATGCAGGGGATGCAGGAGCAGAGAGGCGGTGAGATAGATGGGCTCAATATTAGGCCAGAAAGTGGTACTAATTTCCTCCTCATCTAGGCATTATCGGTGAGAACATTGTTGTTTATGTCGCCACGTCATTGTGCAGCATTTGAAATAAGTTGCTGCTTCGTGGAGTGTGGCAGCTTAAATAATTTATTTCTGTGCCACTTACATTCCGTCGTATTTGGAGACCTCCTGCACCTCAGCAATCGTGGAACCAGTGGATCCTTGTTTTCAGATAGCAGTGGCACAATCACAATTTCGCATTCAACTACTGACTCGAGTGTTTCCAAACCCTAAGTCGCTGTACATTTTATACAAAGAATGTGGGTAGATTGTTTCGCCCAGCAATGTGCCACACACAGAGCTCCAGAATTTAATAGAATTACATATATAGGTTCTAGTTCAAGACATTATGATGCATCTTCATTGCCAGCAGCCTTCTTCCGCAGCTAGGTGCCAAGCCTTCACGTCCACTAGCTTCTTCATTTCCTGCCTTCTTCCTCTTCCTCGGTGCCAATTTTCTTAGCTTCACGTACTTTGCATCGCCGGGACAATGGGCACCATAATCGTGTCCAGGATCATCTTCCCGCTCATTTTTAATTTCTTCGGGCAGCAAAATGACTGACCCGGCAGTCATGTTTCTAACCTTGCGGCGCTTCCTGTCAAAGAAACAAGACCGTTGCATAACTGTCCAATATCTACTGAGTAAGTAAAACAAAAATGACAATTCAGCACAAACATGCGAACCCCAAGCGACCTTTGCTTACCAGGAGCTCATTGGGTTCGAGCAACCACCCAGTCCAAGAATAGAAGGGCGATTCCTAGTTGCAGCAGCTTCCACATCCAGTACATCATAATTCAGCTCAAACATGCAAGCCCAAGCATACCTTTTCATCAATCCAATTAGCTGACTTTCAAACGTTAGAGGAACCATGATGCCACATTCATCCATGAAGCTGAACTTTGATGTCTGCTTTGGCCATAATTCAACATGATTACGCAGAGCAGCAACCATACCAGATATAGTGAAGATCTGCGCAGGCGCTTCTTCCATCGTGAAACAATGGTGTCCATACCACTTGCCCTTAGAGTCGTACCTGTAGAGGACTACCGTAACCAGGTAAGCGGGGTCCGCGTAGATCCCACTTGATAGAAAACTATGGACAAAATATGTTTAGTAGCCAGCTAGCAGTTATAATTTGTGTGAATAGCAAAGAGAAGGGTAGCTCACCCGCTTTTAGCCAGAACTTCTTCTTCCTTGATAGTAGGATCTGCCATCCTCCGAACTGCTCGGCTTGTCGGCGGCGGAGGCGGGCTAGAGCCTCGCAACGGCGGCTACGGCATGCGCCATTGGAGCTCGAGATCAGCGACTGGGCGCAGCAACTTGGCCCCGGAAGTCAAATGTCCGAAGGGATCGTCCTACCTGGAGGGTGGATTTCGATGCCGCCGGTGCTAGGGGAAAAGCTAGGAATGGATTTGTGAAATTGGTCAACGCATCCAATCCACTTAGCTGCTCGATTTTCCTAAGAGGTTGTTGCGTTGGCGCCCGCATCATGGACAGATGACCGACATGAGGGTCCCGACCGTCTACTTCACGGGGCGGTTTAACATAATGTTTGAATTTTGCAGGGGTGATATGAGTTTGCCTCGAAATGGCCCCTCTCAGTAGTTGGCGGCCCAACTTTTCGAAACGCGGTAATTTCAGGCAACATAGGTACAACCATGCGCTGGCCTACGAACTTTTGTACCGCAGACGAACAGGCCCCCATTCACGACCACGAAGACTCGAGAGAAGGGTGGGTAAATATGTGTAAGAGCATCACTTCATTAAGAAAGTTATGAAACTCAACACAACCTCTTAGTGTAAAAGGGTGTGATACTATAAGCTAGAACATATAGAAGCTAATCATGCTTCTTAGTCTGCGGACTACAACACTTTGACCTGGTCTTAGATATGACAAGGTACTGGAGTTTGTTTCTCCTAACATCCCAAAATGGTTTGTCGTGATGGACCACAAGAGTATCTTGCATCGGAAGACACCAATGCACAATACTAATTGGCTACCAAATAGTAGACAAAGGTCAGAAAACAACAAAGGGAAAAAAACATGCTCAGGAGGGAATCCCAAGATGTGGATCAATCTTCCCAAATCCAATGCATAGAAGGGAGAGTGTGGCAGAGTCACGAATATAGATATGAGACTCACGGGGAGTACTCTTGTCGTGATCTATTTGGTTCTGTTAAAGAACATCTACCATAGCTAGTGGTAGGGGAAGTCCTTAATTGTCACAACTCCATCGCGACAATAACCACAAGCTCAAAGGCTAAAATTGTAGTACCAGCCATCCTGAGGTAATGTTTCAACATTAACGACAGGGGTCAATGGAATGGATCTTGGGTTAAAGATCAGCTTCATGTACAAGGTTCACAACACTAGAATCCAGTACAATCCGAGTTCTTTGGTTCAAGTCCAAGGGTTAAAACCAGAGATAGAAGTAACTACTACTTGAGTGCACAGTGTACACCGCAAAATAGCAATCACAAGGTAGATTCCAAGAGAAGAAAGAACTTTTGAAGTACCCAAACAAATAAAAGGGGAGGCACACAAGGTGAAAGGAAACCTCAAAGCCTAGAACTAGACACTATGGATCCTACAATATAATATTGTGGGCCCATAAGATGGAGAGATCATGATGGAAAGGAATCTCTCGGACGAAGAAGAGCAAATGAAACAAGGGAATCACAACACACGCAACTCTAGAGAACTCAACACTAGGTCAACTGGCTGAGAAACAACATGCCTAGAAGGCACCTAAGTTTTGAAAGACTAGAAGAGGTATCAAAACTTTTAAAAAACAAAACAAGGTAAGATGACCCAGAGTTAGAGCGATACTAGGTAAGGAGCAAAAGAAGCATCCTAGAGTTTTCGCAAATACTTTTTATCTTTAAAATAGTTTTCACAAGCACTAGACTCAACATCGACCAATAGCAATGTTTTCCTACGGTCGGTACTGCTCTGATACCAAGAACTATGACACCCCGGGGATCAGGGATAAACAAATACCAGACCCTAGACTGACATAAGCTTAACCTAGAGTTCGAGGATATCTAGTGAGAAATCGGTAACACAACAGTAACCCCACGACACAAAAATTATTACAGCAAGCTCATAATTGAACGAAGAACCAAAATATTACAAGCAGAGGTCACTGACCACAAACATCAAACAACATAAGGAAAATTATGCTAATAAGTATAGCAAACTTAACAAATTGCCTAAGAGGCCTGAAGCATAATGATGACGTCCCAACCCATAGATTCCAAGCTGCTGACCGGGAACCTTAAGCTACTCGTTGGTGTCGATGTCGTATAGAACTCGTCTTCAGGGGAACACTTATTCTGCTAAAAATGTATCAACAAAGCAAGGGTGAGTATAGGGTGTACTCCACAAGACTTATGGTTGGTGGGGTTATTTTTCATAAAGCCATCTTTTTTACAAAACAAGAGGGAGAAGAAGCTCGTCTAATCAGAATATTTTGAAAGGGGGTAAGAGAGCAACATCTCCGAAGAATTGATCATCACCTTGATATCCACCAAATTAATCCTCATCTCACAACTAGGATCACTCCCTTGTACCCATGAGGAAGCATCCCTAAGCACACATTGAACTGCCAAGTTTTATGAGTAGGTTATAATTCCCTATGATCTTAGAATTCTGTCACCAAGCGTTCATAACCGTTAACATGGCTTTTCGAAAAGATTTAACCCTGCAGGGGTGCACAACTTTACCCACACGTACTAACCAACTCTTAATGTCAGAATCATTAGCCCTCTTCCTTGGAAGGCCGGCAGAGGTTGGTTATACACGACCTTTACCTTACTTTCGCTGAGACCATGAGTCACGCCCTCAGGATGGTTCCGCCGTAATGGGTCAATTCCTGAAGCCAGTCCCTAGAGATGTGAGGCGATGTTGCTTTACTAGGAGCACTATCTACCCCAAGCAACCCCGGCCACGCTTACCTACCTGTTATGATGCACCTTCACCCGCCAAATCTTTTAAAACATTTTCTATTCATATGTCAAATGGAACGTCGAACTATGTGACTCATGGAATCTACTAGGCAAGTTAGTTAGTCGAGAGGTCCCCATAAACCCCATGTGGCTATATGCTCGTCTTGGTCCAAAGGCAAGAACTCATGTCCTAGTGGTGGCGAGCATGGGACTACAAAAACCACATCCCACCCTGGCCTCCCATACAAGCCTTAGCATGTTTAACCTTTACCACTGATCTTACCTCATCAGTATACCTTGTTCTCCTATCATACTAGATTCTTTGCATCTGATACATCATGTCGATGAACCAGCACTGATAGCTAAGCATGGCTAAGTAAGACACATATAAGCTCTAGTAGTGCACACAAGCCAAACCTAGTTATGCTAGGAGCAGTGGATCGGGTAATACAAGCTCAAACGGAGTAATGCAACATATAGGATACTCTATCTATCGATAAAATACCACAGTAGAATTGTATGCATCACTGGCAAGAATTGAAATGCTTTCGAAATCATAGGATTGTATAATGGTGGGTCTATGCTTGCTTTTTCCTGTTGATAACCAAAAAGTAGATCTTCGATAGCCTTCTACTTGAATTGATTACAATTGGTCAAGTATTGTTCATCGATCTTCGATGGTGTTGATCTCGGTCTTCGATCTCGATCTCGATATCATAGTCTACCAGGGGTAGCAAAACACTGGAAAGAGAGGGGAAAATATCAACACATGGCATTGATGCAATGTTCAAGCAAGGATGATGATATGACAAGTTAAATTGTATTGGAATGAAATCCTAAGGCATGCTTGGCAATTTATGCAGCGTCCAAGGGGTGCAAACCCTATTACAGGAGAGACCCCATGCTTATGAGTCTACTATATAGATCTCATTTTTCTGATTAAAGTTGTAATTAAACTTGTAATGATGATATGATCTATGGGGTTCAATTGATTCTTCTAATTAAACTTGTAATTAAAGTTGTTGAACAATGCATGCTTATGAGTCTACTATATAGATCTCATTTTTCTAAACATTTTGATATATTATACTTATTGAATTTATAAGATTTAAACCATTTTCTGAAATTATTAAACTATTTATTGAAATTAAACAAAACTGATTAAACATCTTACACAGGGGATGGCCTAGCCACTGTGACTGACTGCTGGGCCCGAGGCCACATCGGATGCCACTATGGCGGTCAGCGGTCAATGGGCCCGCTGGCCATGTTAGCCTGTCGCAGCGGTGACATCACATGGACGACCACCGTCGAGTGGTCATCGGCGATGTCGGAGGAGGGCACGCGGGGCTGCTAGACTAGGCGCGCTCGAAGCAGGCGTTCACGCTGAGCCTAAAGGTGGTGGTGCGGCTAGGTTTTGGTCACAGGGGCGTGGGGTACGTCGACGAGCGGTAGCAGGACTTGCAGGGCACCGGCGCTGCGGCGAACCAGAGAGGGAGGGGGTCAGCGAAGTTGTCCAGGAGGACCATGTGCTCACCCTGGAGAAGATGGTGGCGACAGTGAGGCAAGGCAATGACTAGAGCAGCGACGAGGTTGATCGCAGAGCTCGTCGGACTCGGGGAAGATACGACCAATGTGGGCAACTGCGGGCGCCCGAGCTTGATTCCTTCGAGGAGGAGCACCAGCACGATGAGGTGGCGCCGATGGTTCCCATAGATGGACTTGGGGTGGCCGGAAACGACGACGATGGACGGCTCTGACCGGAGCTAGGGTTCGGCTAGGGAGGGGACATGATAGAGAGAGCACAGGGGAGAGTGAGAGGTCGAGGAGAAGAGAGCTACCTCTCGGGGCGATCTTATCCTCGTCCATATGGCATCGGGGCAAGGATCTTGATGTCGGCGTGATCGACAGTGCCGGGGAGGGCACGCAGCTGCTTCTGCTCCATCATCGGCAGCGAAGACGACGAAGGACATGGGACCGAAGGGGTACGCAGGCCAGGCTTGGCTCCGTTTGGGCCGAGAAAGGGCTGCGGGGAAGGTTTTTAGCTGCACTAGTGGCTGCGTGGGTGGGCGGCAGACAACGAGGAGAGGGATTTGGGCCGGCCTGTTTGGCAGCTGGCTCTGTTCTTTTATTTCCATAAACTTTTCCTTTTTCTGTTATTTTCTCTTTTACAAACCATTCCAAAACTGTTTTGAACCAATTCCAAAATACCAGAAACTTTTGTAAATATATAATATATTGTGGGGCCCTTTTATTCAGTTTGGGATCTTTGGGTTTTCAAAATTCAAAACCATTTTGAATTGCTTTTAGAGAGATAGGGAAAATAGCTAGGGTTTAGGGTTTTGCATTATTTCTTTGCATGCAATTTTAAAAGATGATGCTCATGCAATGCACATTAAACCCTAATTAGACATTAGCTTAAATGGGATGTTACATGGGCCATCTCTGGGTAAGTCCCCTATCTGAGATATCCTATGAGATTGGCCCGATGATGACGATGAAGATTGTGTAATTTTAGAGGTACTTGACCGTATGCCCATTTCATTCATGTTTGCGCTGAACCCGACCGTAGCTGATGTGGGGAAACAGGTGGCGGATGCAGAGCTTCTAGCAACTAGTGTTCGAGGTGGAGGCAAAAGACAAGGCTCTTCCGCGGCTAGGAGACCCGCGGGGGAAAACGCAAGTTGGGATCCGTAAGAACAAGGTGAAGCCTATCATAGATAGATAATGTTTTGTGCCAACCTATATTTTCACTTTTGTATTTCGTGTTTCTCTCTTTCTTATATTACCTGAAATGCTTCTAACAACATGCTCTACTATAGTGCCACGCTAGATGTCAACCTATGTGCAAGTTTCATTGCTTTGCAACTGGTGCAACCTCCTTCTCCTCCTCATGCCGACACTCGATTTCTGAGTCCGGCAAGGGCGAACATTCCTCCGGGTTCGGTGGACGAGATGCTCCTATGGAATCGCATTGGCGACATTGTGGGATATCCCATCGCCACAAATGACGATGTCATGCCTGATGCAAGAGAGGATATCTTGACCCCAAGCCGAAATGATGATTCCGGCGCCAGCAATGTGGGAACCGGTGCAGAGAACACCGAGACTCCAGAAATTACGGAGCAAACCCAATCAGAGCCTCCAACTCAGCAATCTCAACCACCACCAGGGCCGACAGTGTAACGACACGAAGTTTTGCGGGCCAAAAAATAGTCGTCAGTATCTTCGAAGGAACCTCAAGCCATAGCTCCTTCAACTAAGCAACAAAACCAAAGAAACCACCGGTTAAAACCAAACAAACATTGGTTGCTGATATGATGAACAAACTTGCTGCTACCCCTGAGGTGGATACAGAAAAACATATGACATTGCACATGAGCAAGGCTATCGCCCGAGTTAGCGCCAATATCAATACCGATGGCAACGGCTTTATTCCGTGCCAAACACTAAGCAGAATTAGCTTGGGATCCCTCAAGCAGTACTGCATGGAATGGAACAACACCAATTTTGGTGAGGTGACTTACGTGAATCCTCACCTGAGACAACAATTGGTAGGGCCAAGCAATGTTGCCTAGAGAATGTTTCAAGCCAAAACTGCTATTCTCGAGGCCGACAAAGCCATTCAGTTAAACTCCTCAACTGTAGGAAATACACATTCCTAGTCCCCGAGGTTCCGGGGGAGTAATATTTTACTCGGGCGGAAGCTCTTAGATCATATTTTGCTTAGTCTGTAGTTTATTAAATTTTTAAATCTCTATTTCTCGAGATTCAAGTCGAGTTACCATAACTCAGCTCGAATCTTCTAAATTCGAATCTCTATTTACCGAGATTCTAGTTTAGTTACCAAAACTCAGCTCGAATCTTTTAAATTTGAGTTACCAGCCGGCACAAGAATGAAACTACTGAATTGACATTACAACAAAGGCAGTTGATGTATGTAGTGCATAGATCATTTGTAGCTAGTTTCAAAGTATAGATGTTGATCCCACAGGGAGCCCAAAGGTAAGTGTTTATGATTGAAGTCTCTGTCACACCCAAAGTTGTCACAAGTATTCGAGTGAATTGAATTTGGATTAAACTAGATGTATTTAAATAAAACTTAAATGTAGACTTCAAGAATAAAAAGCATAAAAGTAAAGAACAATTTGATTGTTTGTTGTTTTCTGCAGATGACAAATAAGGCACTGGGAGATACAGTTCATGGTGATAGTGACCGTGCCAGGTGGACGAATGATAAGTGTAAAAATTATAATCTTATAAGTATGTGCGTAGGGGAGCAACCCATAATTAGCCGGAACTCCTCTTGGTATATTTCATCCCAACTTTAATAATCCTACAAGTCTGTTACCAAAACCATGGTCAGACACTAGACGATTAAGATCCTTCAGGTTGCTTAGCAATTAAGCTCCTTGGATCAGACTAATGCAATAAGCACAGTGGTTCCTCGTTATCCTCGAGTCTACTAGTTTCCAATTGATATCCTCGTGTCACTCGAGGGTCGCCGGTCTGCTAGCAAACAAGATTCTATCCATGTAGAACAAAGCATCATGTTGTCTGGGCCCTTAATTGGACAACAAGAATTAGGCATCCCATAGATAGTCAAGCACACATAATATAGTAACTAAAATCAATCACAAACTAATGGAAAATATATGAAGGCACATCACATCTCACCAATCCCTTACATCTCCCACACCCAAGGAACTTACTCACACATGAGAGAAGAAAGTATCATCGCTATAATTAAATAAAGGGAGTTCTTATCGATATTACCATGGAGATCCACAATAATAATAGAAAAGAAATCCAACACAATTCAAGATAGGAAGAAACAATCTCAAACCATACTCTTCCAAGGTGAAGATCTCTCTCTCTCTATCAAGTACAAGTAATGGCTATGGGGGTGTAGTGGCTGGGAGGTCGAAGATCGTGGAGTGAGATGAAGAACGTATTCTCCTCCTTCTCCGGATCTCTTCTTTCTCCTTTCTAGATGGAATGGCGGCTGTTGTGTTCTGATTTCGTCCCCTGCCTCTTCACGAAAGTTGTCCCTTTTGACAAGTCGGAGGCGGCAAGAACTATACGGTGGGAACTATATGGCCGAAAAAATATTCCTGCCGTATAGTTACTCGTTAAAGCTTCTGTTTGCGCCCCTTGCTTGGTTCCAAAAAGAGACTTACTTGTTTTCATCTGAATATTGTGTTTCTCATGTTAAAACCTTCTGTTGATGTTCAGAACCTGAAACACACATTAAAAACCAAGTTTTCTTTGCTACCGAATTATTAGTGTTAGGTAAAGCTAGAAAACTATCAAATCCAGAGGAAAACCATCAATAAAAACCATCAAAAGTATGTCGAATCTCACATCTATCAACTCCCCCAAGATTAGATGTTGCTTGCCCTCGAGTGACAAGAAAATAAGGAAGAATAGCGGAGATCCGAGACTGAAATAAAAGAACTCAGAAGCTCGAATTGGTGGCAAATTCTTTTCTTCACAATTCCTGCAATCTTAAACATGATCATACAAGTATTCACAAGATTGCACTGAGTCCACTTCCTAACCACGTATATCTTGCTAGCAAATAAATCATATGCCCAAGCAAGTGTCAAAAGTTTAGCTAGGAAAGTGAAAAAATTTCTTTTGGTGTCTCTCTTTGTTGAGAGATGAAAACTTTTGCTCTTGTTTATTTAATCAATTAAGAGTACTCAAGTTGGCACCAACATTTATTTTAAGAAAAACTCACCAAAAACTTTTGCTCTCAAAGAACCTTTTTCCATTCCTTGTTTTTTCCAAAAACTTCAGCCCTTTTCATAGAGAAATCATGCCACTATTTTTAACATGTTAATTGGGACTCTGTTGTGCACTTGTGACCATGCCAATAGATAATTGTTGAGCAATAGTGGGTCAGAGGAGTACTATAACTTCACTTGGAACGTAAAACCACGAGGAGACTAAAATTTTACCCATCATAGCATTGCTGCTATAGACGCTTACATAACTCAATAGCTGAAATCAAGTGGTTTCCCACATTTAGATCGTTCTCTGGCCAGCGGATTTAATAGTTCCCCATGGATTACGACAGTGTTGTAGTGACATGCGTAAGACAATATCTTAAGGTAATTATTAGAAAAAGCAGTGGCATAATCTCTACTACTTTGAAACATCCATTTTATCACACAATTCATTCGAGAGTGTTATCGAGTCTATTTATATTAAACTCAAATGGGGTTGGGTGGTTCTAAAATCAAATCTTTTGGGCTAAACATGGACTCAAGTCATCTTTTAGATGCTTTTTCTTATTGTAAAAATGTCGGAAATATTTTTAACCAAGTTTATTGCTCATTATTTCAAAGCTAAAAAGGAGACATTTGGCAAATGAATAGAATTTATAAGATAACAAGCTAAGTGTAGAGTGACTCAAGTGCAAGCGAGTGAATAATTGTAGGGTAAATTTAAAGTTGCAGAAAAGGTGATGAAAGGAATGTGATACCTCCTCTTGCTTACTTCGTTCCCGTACTTGAGTCGAATCCCCTCTACATTTCCCTATTGCCAAGTCACCTGAAATTGAGCAATATCTGAGAGAAACAACTAAACAAATTTGCAATAAAGGCTAAAACTAATTTTTCTTTTTGTGTTTTTGGTTTAGGAATGCAAACTGAAAGTAAACATGCAATTTTGAAGAAATGAAATAAATCAAAAGAAGAAATAAAAATATGAATGCAATGTTTGGAGGTTTTCAAACCTCCCCAAAGCTTAGGCTATTTCCAGGCTTAGTTGTTGCCGTCGTTCAGCGGGTAATGCAGATACTCCTGGTAGTAGTCAGGGAAGTGGGTCATGAAGTGACTGAAGTTGTGAATTAAGGTACTCACATCTTCATTCACTCCTTGTAGAGTGTGGTCAATCTCCCCAACGCGTTGGTTGAGCTACTGAATTTCTTGATAGGGGACGTAGTTGAACCCCTGCTGCGGCTGATTGGGCCATGGGTCCCAGGATCCTCCTTGTTGCTGCTGCTATCCCTCCCAAGCAGGGTTGTATTCCTGCTCCTACTCCTGCTCATCCTCCTCCTACTTCCCTCCTTCATCTTCCTTTTGATCAGGATGGAGTTCAACCATGATCTCCACCACTTGATCCTTGGTGAGGATCCATGTGTCATTCTCCACAATCGAGAAGGCTTGTGGACAGGGCAACGGAACCTGCTCACCCTATGCATCAACAAGATAACTAAACTGATATGCTCCTAGACTCTTATTAGCTTGGTAATCACCAAGGAAGCCACAAGCAGTTAAATACTTGACGTCCATAAGTTTGGAGGCATCAACAGGTTGCATAACATGTAATGTAATATTTAATCCGTGGGCAAGGTGGGTTACCAATCGACCAATGTTAATATCACCTTTCGTGTTGTTGCTCTCGTGGCGAAGGTGCTGGATGAGTAGAGCCGCTGGATTGGGGCTTTGCGGTGCATTAGGGAATAGTGCCTTGGTGATCATGGCCATGTCCGCATTAGCCATGGAACCGGTATCACCTCTTCCCAACAGTGCATTGGCGAGGAACAAGGCGTAGTAGCATATTGTTGGGTTCTGAATGGTGGACATCTTCTTCTCATAGAAGTCCCTGCCACCATTAACAGAAATAACCTCCCAAGTTTCTCCAGTTGATATGCTATATAGATTTATAACAGTTGCCTCCCCACCACAAGGGAGGCCAAAAGCATCACAAAATTGTTTGATAGTTATTTCATACGACTGACGGTTTATGGTGAAGCTTACCGTGCACACATTACCTTTCTCCTTGTGGTCATCGTAGAAGGAGGCGAGGAACTCATGGGTGAGCTCGGTGTAGGTATTGTGGCTTGCGTAGCCGAGTAGTGTTAGCCCGGCCTTATCACACATGAGGTTGAAGTCTTCCCTCAACCCCTCCACGGTGAGAAAGATATGATCGGACAAACGTGTGGGCAACACCGTCCTTGATGAAACAACGGCCATCTTGCTGTTAAGCCCGGCCTGGAGCCCCGAGCTTTCGCCACATTGGCGCTTGCTCTTGCGAAAGATGCTACCTATTTTTTTTCATCTTGATGCACTAAAAATTGTCAACATAAAACCTTAGGAATATAGTTTCTACATGATATACAAATGATTCTACGTGGAAAAATTTAATCCTAACGTGAGAAATCAATAGGAAAAACAAAATAAGCTTGAGTTCATCCACTTGATCAATGTGAGAGTTTCAACCATGGAATTCTGAAAAATAAAGCATGGATATGGAGAGAAACATACCGATCTATTGATTCCCCCACTCAAATGAACGAAATCCGCGAAGAATGGAGAGTTCTAGGTGGGTTTCGAGAGGTTTGGAGAGAATATGATAGAAAAAGTGAGGAGGAAGAAGAAACCTAGCCGCCCGGTGTGATTAAGAGCTCGCACCAAACTATATGGCCACAACTATACGGGAAGGTGAAGTAGTTCCCGCCGTATAGTTGTCACGGCGTTGACAATTAGGGTTCTTTATGCAGATCTCAGCTATACAGGCGCAACTATATAGCCAGATCAAAATGATCCTGCCGTATAGTTGGTCGTCAAACCTTCTGTATCCTCGAGATAAATTTTCTAAAACAGGCATCAATATCTATACGACCGAAACTATATGGCCGGAATTTTTATTCCTGCCATATAGTTGGTCGTTAAACCATCAATACCCTGGGAAAGAAATTGTACGAAGGCATCGATATCTATAGTATCGGAACTATACGGCCGGAATTTTTTATTCTCGCCGTAGGTCGTTAAACCATTAGTACCTAAGAAAGAAAATTTGTTGAAGACAAAGATATCTATACTGACAAACTATACAGCCAGAATTTTTATTCCCGCCATATAGTTGGTCGTTAAACCTTCTGTAGTCATCAAAAAATTTCCATTTCTTCGAGAATTCTTTCTTATCCTGAAACTTAGCGAAATACCGTGTTTTTGACATAAAAATTATAGTAGAAATTTCGACCAACATCAGCATGTATAGAGCAGGATCTTTAGTTCAACCTAACTTGTTCTCCTGAACTGGAGATTCGCTTTTAAATCCAGAAAAAATGATTAAGCTAGTTTTTGTAGATAAAACTCAAAATTTTATTTTATCCTTATTCTATGCTTGTTCAATCGATGTTCTACTACTTTTTGACAGCTGCATCTTCACGGGCGCGCTTCCGCAAAAATGTCTGTGAAAAATTGTAGGAATGCGATGAACATATTATTCTTTAATTAATTTTATTAAAGTGATGGGTTGACTCCCATTAAGCATTCTATTAAGAATGGTTGAATAATTTAACCCCTTCTCTGTTCTCGAATTCTTACCTTGGGTTGCCCCATATCAAAGACACTTACCATATTAACTCATTTTTCCGGTGGAATATATCTTTCTCCTGCTCCTAGCTTGTTTGGAAAATACCAGATGATTTCAGCATCATAAACATTGAAGATTATTTTTCCCTCAGCATAATCAACTGATGCTCCTGCAGTAGTAAGGAAAGGTCTTCCAAGTATTATGGATAATTTTTCATCCTCTGGCATTTCAAGAATAATAAAATCAGTGGGAATAACATGCTCATCTATTCTAAGTAGAACATCCTCAATCATACCAATGGTTGTTTAGTGGACTTGTCAGCCATATGTAAATGTGATAGTAGTAGGGGAATACTCCCCTAATACTAACCTTTTATAGAGCGAATATGGCATTACACTAACTCCTGCACCTAAATCACACAATGCATTATCAATGTCTGTTTTGCATATTGAGCATGAAATAGTTGGTATTCCGGGATCTCCGGATTTTGACAATAGCTTCCTTTTAGTAGGATAATTAGTCACCAGGCAATGGTTTCAGTTATTTATTTCTTTCTACTAAGAATATCACGAAGGAATGTAGAATAGGTAGGAACTTTAACTACATCCGCAAATGGAATTTCCAGACGAAGGTCACCAAGTGCCTTTTGAAAAGAATCAAAGATTACCTGATCCGATGCTTTCTTTTTTGATCTGGATAAGGAAGATTTTGCACACCTTTCTTATTATTTTGTGGGGGTCAGGCTCTTTCATTGCTGCTTATTGATCTTATTCTTTTCTGCTACAACAACTTCATCTTCATTGCTTATCTCTTTTTCTTCTCACGGATCAACCGTCTCTGCATCAGAGTCATAACGGTCATCATTTGCATCATTTTTCTCCTCCAAAGTTTGATCTTGTGTTTCTTGAGCCGTTTCATCTGGAGGATCCACCAGTGTATCATCTTCTTGGATTGCTTTGAGCAAGGCCTTTTCCTTTCGATTTTTCAGCTTCATATTCGGGTGGTCCTAATGGTCCTGTAACAACTGCACCTCCCCTTGTAACAACATTAGTGGAAATAGGAATATCTATATCATCTTGAAGAAAAATTTGATAACCAGATGCTATTTGTTCACATTGTGTTTCAATCATAGTAAGGTACTTGTGAAATAACTTTTTTTCTTGGCCAATCTCCTCATAATTTTCTGTGAGTTCTTCCAAAATCTTTTTATGTTTTTGAAAGTGCTTATGCAGGTTATTATGAGATTTTGCTTCTTGATGTTTTAATTCTTGAAAACCTTTTCTAGTTTCATCTTCTTTAGTAAAACCTTGTAACAAGTCTACTTTGTTTTCCTTAACAAGTTCAGAAAGTATACCTTTTTCTTTCATTGTTTTGAATAATTCAGGCATAAGATCAGGAGTTATTCGAAGTATCCCTTTTCTAGCTTCGTGCCGAAATCGGGATTATATATAGAATCATTTTTAGCCCTAGTATACATCAATTTCAAACATGCTTTAACAGTTAAAGTATTTATCGATCCTCCTGCTGAGAAGTCAAGCAACTCTCGACATTGAGTATTAAGACCGTGGTAAAATAAATGGGAAATAGTTGATTCAGAATAGCCATGATTAGGAATACTATTGATCATTCCAAAGAATCTATCCCAGGCTTGTGGGTAGTTTTCTCTCACGTTCTGACTAAAGTTACCTATATTCTTTCTAATTCCAGTTACCTTTTTAAAAGGATTAAATCCGTTTGTGAATTTAACAATGCAGTTTTCCCAACAGTTATTGTAATGACGAGGGAGAGAACATAACCAGTCTAAAGCTTTACCTTTAAGAGACCAACAAAATAATTTTAGATGCGAGAAGTCTCCTGGCAAACCTTTTGGTACAAGTGATGTTATCACATCGTCGAACTCTCTAAGATGTCTTCCTGGGTCTTCACCTTCCCTTCCACAGAAAGCTTTTTCCTGCAAAATTTTAATAATCTCACCATCAAATCGATATTCTCTAACTCCAGGATAAGGAAATCCTATTGGTTGTTTAAGAAATTCAGAACTTGGAGCACTATATTCTCTAAGAGTTTTCTCAGGTTTCTTGGGATTTGTCCTATAAATAGACATGATTTCCATAACATCACTCAGGTTTTCAACTTCAACCTTATTTGATATTAAAAGTGTTTCAATAATTTCCTCACGCCTTTGAGCATGCACGTGCTCATTATAATATGGTAACTAGGTCTACCAGAGCGTGTAGACCCTTTGTCTCCTAGGGAGAACATTTTGTAGTAGTAACACCTAAAATGTCAAGAGACAAACACTTAGCGCTTATCTTCCCGACAACGGCGCCAGAAAATATCTTGATGTATGCAGTGCATAGATCATTTGTAGCTAGTTTCAAAGCATAGATGTTGATCCCACAGGGAGCCCAAAGGTAAGTGTTTATGAATGAAGTCTCTGTCACACCCAAAGTTGTCACAGGTCTTCGAGTGAATTGACTGCAAGTGTGGCAATAAGAATGGAATTTGGATTAAACTGGATGTATTTAAATAAAACTTAAATGTAGACTTCAGGAATCAAAAGCATAAAAGTAAAGAACAATTTGATTGTTTGTTGTTTTCTGCAGATGACCAAGAAGGGGCGGGAAGATACAGTTCATGGTGATAGTGACTGTGCTAGGTGGACGAATGATAAGTGTAACAATTATAATCTTATAAGTATGTGTGTACGCGAGCAACCCATAATTAGCCGGAACTCCTCTTGGTAGATTTCATTCCAACTTCAATAATCCTACTGTTCTGTTACCAAAAACATGGTCAGACACTAGACGATTAAGATCCTTCAGGTTGCTTATCAATTAACCTCCTTGGATCGGACTAAGGAAATAAGAACAGTGGTTCCTCGTTATTCTCGAGTCTACTAGTATCCCATTGATATCCCTGTGTCACTCGAGGGTCACCAGTCTACTAGTGAACAAGATCCTATCCATGTAGAACAAAGCATCATGTTGTCTGGGCCCTTAATTGGACAACAAGCATTAGGCATCCCAGAGATAGTCAAGCACACATAATATAGTAATTAAAATCAATCAGAAACTAATGGAAAATATATGAAGGCACATCACATCTCACCAATCCCTTACATCTCCCACACCTAAGGAACTTACTCACACATGAGAGAAGAAAGAATCATCGATATAATTAAATAAAGGGAGTTCTTCTCGATATTGCTGTGGAGATCCATAATAAGAATAGAAAAGTAATCCAACACAATTCAAGATAGGAAGAAACAATCTCAAACCCTATTCTTGCAAGGTGAAGATCTCTCTCTCTCTCTCTCTCTCTCAAGTACAAGTAATGACTATGGGGGTGTAGTGCTTGGGAGCTCGAAGATCATGGAGCGAGATGAAGAACGTCTTCTCTTGCTTCTCCGGATCTCTTCTTTCTCCTTTCTAGATGGGATGGCGGCTGATGTGTTCTTATTTTGTCCCCTGCCTCTTCATGAAAGTTGTCCCTTCTGACAAGTCGGAGGCGGCGATAGCTATACGGCGGGAACTATATAGCCAGAAAAATATTCCCGCCATATAGTTGCTCATTAAAGCTTCTGTTTGCGCCCCTTGCTTGCTTCCAAAAAGGGACTTGCTTGTTTTCGTCTAAATATTGTGTTTCTCATGTTAAAATCTTCTGTTGATGTTTAGAACCTGAAACACACATTAAAAACCAAGTTTTCTTCACTACCGATGTATTAGCGTCAGGTGAAGCTAGAAAACGATCAAATCCATAGGAAAACCATCAATAAAAACCATCAACATTATGTTGAATCTCACAGGTATCAGTAGTCCCCAAGTTTTTTCTCGGGGTGCCGGCATTTCATTCATAGCTCATCACTGGCATACATATCTGATATATGAGAGAGTTCGAGATACATACACTTTTTCCCTAAGTGAAAAATGGACGAAGTAACGCTACGTTCCACAGCCCCTTGGTTTCTTCACCTGACATGTCCGCCTTGTTCTTCTCCTATGCCCAAGCATCTATCAAATAGTATGCATCATTGCGTAGATGTTTGCTCATGATAAATGGCCCTTCCCATGGAGGCGATAATTTGTGCATGCTGATAGTGTGTTGCACTAGCCGAAGCACTAAATCTCCTTCTCAAAATACACGAGGGTTTATCTTCTGCTATGATAGCTTATAGATATTGCTGATATATAGCAGATCTAGACAATGCCAGTTGTCGTGCTTCTCTAAGAAAATCAACATCATTTTCCCGGGCTTCTTTTACCTCAACCTCAGTTTATTGAGTGATTCTCGGTGAGTCATGTTGTATGTTGGCTGGTAAGATAACTTCTACCCCATATACGAGGAAAAATGGTGTATAGCCAGTTGCGTGATTTGGGGTTGTCCTTAGACTCCATAATACTGCCAGGAGTGCATGTATCCAGCATCCAGCTGAGCACTATAGTGGCTCAATAAGTCGAGGTTTTATCTTGGACAGTACCAGCCCATTGGCTCTTTCCATTTGCCCATTTGATTCACGATGTGCGACCTATTATACATCAAGTCTTATCCTTTTATCCATACAAAATAGAGAAAAAGCTCCCTCCGAAAAATTTGTGCCATTATCTGTTATGATACTGTGTGGATATCCATATCTCAGGATTATATCCTTCAAGAATGACATAGCCGTGGGGCCGTCACATTTACTTATAGTTTTCACCTCTATCCATTTGGTGAACTTGTCCACCATAGCTAAGATGTGGGTCATATTTCCACGAGATAGCTTGAACGGTCCCACCATATCCAAACACCATACTACAAATGGCCATGTAATTGGGATAGTTTTGAGTGTTGGGGTAGACAGATGAATTTTCCTTGCATTTCTTTGGCACCCATTGCACTTCTTGACTATCTCTTCAGCTTCTTGTAGAGCACTTAGCCAATAAAACCCATGCCAGAATGCCTTGGTAACTAGGGATCTTGATGAGGCATGATGCCCACATTCTCCTTGATGGATATCTCGGAGTATCTCTTGTCCTTCTTCTGGTTCAACACAATGCTGGAGCACATTGGTTACACTTCTATTGTAGATTTCACCATTGATAATGGTATAAGCTTTCGCTCTTCTCTGCATTTGCTTGGCCGAGATTTCATCACTTGGAAAACTTCCATACTTCAAAAACGATAAATTGGTTGTGCCTAAGATGGCACAACATGAATCGGGAACATAGCTTCATCAATCAACAATGGTTCTACCGACATAGTATCTGCCGACGTTAGCTACGGAGTCCCCGGGTTTCGTGGAGCCATCCCCGGGTTTCTCGGAGCAGTCCTCGAGTCACTCGAACCACTTCCCATATCTATGTCCATTGGGACAGCCTCTTATTCCGGATGATCCGGGATACAGATTGATTTAGATTCAGGAGATGGTTTGATGGCCGGTTTTCGGAGATGCTCGAGAGCTATGCTTGCTGGGATTGACTGCCAAGATGAGCCTAGTTCGGACAATACATTATTAGCTTCATTCTCGGAGTACCCATAAATTTGCTGGACATGAAACTTGTATAAAGCCATATTGGCATCCAGTGCATCCTAGTTACTCGTTACTTGTTACTTGCTGTACTACAAGGTCGGAATCACCAAAGCACAAAATTTGGCGTATGCCAATCTCCTTTGTCACTTTAAGTCCATGCACTAGTGCCTCATACTCAGCTACATTATTGGATGCTGCAAAATGGATTTGCATCACATATTTCAATTGATCTTTCTTGGGTGAGGTGCGAACTATGCCAACACCCAAATCGGTTTTCATTTTGGATCCATTAAAGTGCATTCTCCAGTAATTGGAGTCGGGCAATGGCAGCTTGTACTGCATCTTGGCCCAATTATCAAAAAAGTCAGCCAATGCCTGGGACTTGATGGCATCTCTTCTATTGTATTGTGGTGCATAAGGTGCTACCTCAATTGCCCACTTGGCTACCCGGCCACTTGCATCCTTATTACCCATAATTTCCGAGATAGGAGCCTCACATATTGCTCTCATTGGATGTTCCTATAAATAGTGCTTGAGTTTTTTGCCCATCGTATAGATGCCATATGTTATTGTTTTGATAATGTGGGTAATTCTGCTTACATGCCGAGAGCACCTTTCTCAAGTAGTATACCGTCCTTTGCACTGATTTTCCCTCTTCCTCTTGTTCAACTACCACTACATCACAAACAACTCAGGTTTTTGCTGCAATATAGAGCAACATCCTGGCTAGTTGTGATGCTAATGCTCGTGCTGAGGCCAACATCTTTATAAGTTAGCTAAATACGGCATCTGCTTGAGGTGTCCAAATGAACTTATCGCCTTTTTTGTTAATTGATACAAGGGCGGTGCCTTCTCCCCAGCTGACTATCGAAGTGGCTCAATGACGCTAGGAAACTAGTAAACTTCTGGATGTCATTGATGCACTTCAGTAGTTCCATTCTTTATATGACACTGATCTTAGTCGGATTTCCTTCGATACCTCGGCTCGATACGAGGAAGCTGAGTAATTTTCCCATTGGGACACCAAACATAAAAAATTCAGGTTTAATTTCATCCCGAATATTCTTAGGTTTGCGAATATTTGTCTTATGTGGTACAATAGAGTATGACTCTCTTTCGTTTTGATGACTATATCATCAACATATGCCTGCACATTTTTGCCAATTTGATCAAGCAAACATTTTGGCATGCATCTTTGATAAGTGGCACCTACATTTTTTAAACCAAAGGGCATGGTATGATAGCAATAAGCCCCTTAGGAGGTATTAAAGGTTGTCTTTATTTGATCTGCCAGGTTCAAGGGTATCTGGTGAAAACCAGAATACGCATCTACAAATGCTAAAAGTTCACAACCAGAAGTGGAGTCGATCACTTGATCGATATGAGGTAAATAAAATGGATCCTTAGGACAAGAATTGTTCAAATTTGTGTAGTCGATACACATACGCAATACTACTGCGACGTTAGGGTCATCTTTCTTCTTCTCGACCAAGACCAGATTTGATAGCCAACCCGGATGCAACACTTCCATGATGAACCTAGCTGCAAGCAGCCATGCTATCTCGTCGTCGATAATCTTCCTCATGTCTTCAGTGAAGCGGTGGAGAGGTTGTTCACCGGTCTTGCTCCCGGCCTGACATACAGAGAGTGCTCAGCCAACTCCCCCGAAACACCTGGCAGGTCCTATGTCGACCATGTAAAGATATCCTAATTCTCATGGAGGAACTTGATGAGCTCGCTTTCCTATTTCGCAGTTAGGCCAGCACCAATTGTGACAGTGTGCTCGGGGAACTCAGCATCAACGAGGATCTTCTTGGTCTCCTTGATTGCTTGGAATGCCATGCTACCAGACGGGTTACTCAATGCCGACATACCTAGCTTAGCCGACTATGCTAAAGCCACAACATCATGGATTCTCTTCTTCTCTTGAGAAATCACCAGTGACTTGGCCAGAGAGGAGCCAGCCAAGGCACACTCCATAGAGCGCTTATAGTTGCCTACAATGGCGATGACACCATTTGGTCCCGGCATGTTCACCTTAAAGTAGATAATACGAGTTGATGCCATGAAATTTTCCATTGCCGGCATGCCCAGCAAAGCATGATAACAAATGGTGTAGCCAACTACGTCGAATAGAAGGTTCTCAGTCCGACAATTCTCCCTGGTACCAAACAGAACATCAATCTGGATTTTTCCCATTGGCTCTCATGACAATCCCAGCACAATGCCATGGAAAGTGGTCTTTATCGGCTTCCAACATGTTCTCCTTTATGCCCATCTTGTGCATTGTATCTCGGTACAATATGTTGATACCGCTTCCGTCATTGATGAGAACCTTAGAGAACTTGAAAATTATGTCGGGCCCAATGGATGTCGGGTCCAACACTAAAGCATATGCCCACGGACTTGGCATGATTTTGGGATGATCTTTGATGCTCCAAGTGATCTCCTGATTAGACCAGTACATAAGTTTCGGCACTGCCAGCATAACTGCATTTACTTCCATTTTTTGCCTCTGCATGCTCTAGTTATTTGTCTCTTCCATCAAAAAGATGACATAGCTCTGATGGTGCTCCCAATACTCATTTCGGCCTCCTTGGCTGGCATTACCATAGTCATTTCCCTAGTTATGCTAGTTTCCCACTTGATTTACAACTTCTCTCCTTTCCTGGTTATCATACCTCGCATGTGCCATCAGTGCCTGCGCGTTTTCTCCTGTCAGTGGTTGTGAGGGTGGTGGAGGTGGTGAACCCAATTCTCCCTTTACAGCATGCATTACCTAGTTGTGTGATTTGCCGGCTTAACTGGATTTGGCAAATGAAAACTGCATGCCTGATCCAACATCATATCATAAGTGTACTTCAGCCTTTTCTCCCACTACTTCTTTTCGTCCCCCACTATTTCTTGCCATCACTTTTCTGCATGCATTGCTAGCCGCTGCTCTTCTGTCTCCTAGAAGATATGGCCCCATCATGGGAGTAATACTCCCCATTCGGCTCAACCGACATAAGAAAGGGCTGGGTCGGATCTCCTAGAGCATACATATCTTCTATCTTGATAGTCTCAGCCAAAGTTGTTGACATATCCTCTGTAACCTTTGCCACAACACACTTCCATCTCTGTAGCCCAGACAAAACCATGCTATAGCCTGTGATTCAATAACTCCTTCACAAGAATTGTGCATTGTGCTCCACCTTGTCAAGAAATCTCTATTGGTTTCATTATACATCTACTTGCACATTGAGATCCGATAAGGGCTATTTAGCCTCTTACACGTACTAGTAAAGTTGCTCATAAAGGCCTCCTCAAAATCCAGCCAACAGTTTAAACTTCTCTCTACCAAATTATTCAGCCATACTCTTGTAGGACCTTCTAACATATGTGGCACATAATGTACCACCCACCTTCGATTTCCTTGTGCGATACGCACAAAAGTGACTATCGTTGTATTGGGAACGACAGTACCTAAACATGTTAGATAGAGGTGTGGGGACTAGCAGGGAAGCTCTCGACAGCGTCCATAGGCGGGATTGGATACGAGCAAGTGTAGCGAGACACAAGAAGTACCCAGGTTCAGAGCCCTCGTGGTGAGGTAAAGCCCCTACTCCTGCCGATCTGAGTATGAGTGGTATACGGGCTACAATCGCTCCTGGAGCTGTATCTTCTATCTACCTCCTTAAATGCACTGAGACCAACCCTTGCTACGAGAGCCTTGCCCCTCCTTATATAGGTAGAGGGGCAACGGTCTCACTGGCCAGTCCGGCTGGCGGGCTCCATAGGCGGGTCCAAGCCGGCTGGTCATCTACAGTATTTCGTACGGTTACATCCCATCGAGGTACATGCGGTAGGGTCATCGTGGGTACAGTGAACGCCGTGCGAGCCT
Organism: Avena eriantha; assembly: GCA_910589775.1. Taxonomy (NCBI): domain Eukaryota; kingdom Viridiplantae; phylum Streptophyta; class Magnoliopsida; order Poales; family Poaceae; genus Avena; species Avena eriantha. The sequence continues at coordinate 288,400,802 of OU342743.1, read as the reverse complement.
GTTGTCAGCATCGGGCCACTATGCCCGCGTCACCTAGCAAAGTCTTCGGTATGGCCATGTAGTTGCGGGTCTTATCGTCTGATGAGGGAGTACCGCGCACTGTGCAACACGTCGCCCTGTCCTCCTGATTGCGTCCGGCTACGCTGATGTAGCTGGTCCTGTGTCTTGTTGCTCCTCTTGGTTCCAGCTACCGCAAAATAGCCGGTATGACTCGCTCGAGTCCGACTCTGCTCAGCCAGCCAGACGTGAATTGTCTATCATAGTTCTTGTCTAGTTGGGTATCCGGAGGTCATCCCCCCGACACTAGCCCTAGAGCACGTGTAGATTTCACCCATAGGTGAACTCTGCGCGCTCTCCTCCCCAATTTTGAAATTTGTGACCGGGTACGCCTAGCGGTTGCGCTACCTGTGACGTAAGTGCTGACGCCGGCCACGAGCTCACACGCCATCATTGCACTACAGCGTGTAGTGTACCGTCCTGTCGTGCGTCGCATCGGGAAACTACCATTTGGCTCTTCGGTTCCTATTCTACGATCTTCTGTGCACCGGGTACCTGCACAAAGGATCTGGCACAGTGGAGGGAGAGGGGCGTGGGTCGATGGGCGCCGCGTGGCACCACGGACGGTTGCTCTTCCGGGACTTTAAAGGGTCGCCCGGGGGAGGACGGTTCCTCCCTCCATGCATTGCCTTTCAAGTGGCCTCCCTGCGCTCTTCCCTTCTCGCTTTGCCTCGCTTGCTCTTGTAACCATAGTTCTCCGTGCTGCTGTTTAGCCCCGTCGGAGGCACGGGCCACCGCCACTCCACAGCTGGTACGACAGCCAATGAACCGGTGATGGCCTCGGACCGCGGCACCTGGTGTGGTTCTTCCGTGACGGAGGAGAACATCGAGAAGTATCGCGCCACCCGCGTACTGCCGCCGGAGACAGAGGTGAAGGTGCGGTTGTCGCCGGTGGGAGAGGAGTCACCGCACCCGGCAGAGGGGGAGCGGGTCATCTTCATTTGGCACCTCGCCCGCGGCTTCGTGTTGCCGGTGCACCCGTTCTTCCTCACCTTTATCGCGTTCTTCGACCTGCGCCTCCAGACCTCGGTGCCAACGCTATCGGCACGCTTGTGCACTTCGTGGTGTTTTACGAGAGCTACCTCAGGATCCAGCTGGATCTCGGGTTGTTCTGCTGGCTATTCCACGTCCGGCCGCGGGTGCAGTTCACCCAAGGTCCACTAGTGAAGTGCGGCGGACCTCCATCTAATCCCACGCGCATACCAGCTACCCGAAGTTCTGGCTGCAAGACACAGTGCGACTGTGGCAGCAGTTGTACTTCTACGTTAGCAATGTCACCGCCGTCGACCGGATCAACCTGCTGGCTTTCTAGGACGTGGAATCTAGCTAGTAGCACTAGGACCTAAAGATCCATGGGGAGAAGGCAGAGTCGGACGCGATGGTGCAGCGGATGCGCTCCCTCGTCACCACTGGCTTGACCGGCCTAGACATCACACTTAGTTGGATGTCCCGGCTGATGATGCCGCTGCAGCAGCGCGCACACAAGATGTGCTACTACTCCGGCCGGTTGGACCCGACCCGGATGTCCCGCTATGATCCCCGCTACCAAAACCTTAAGGAGTGGGTGTGGACGATTACGAAGGAGCGGCTGCTGGAGCACTGGGCGTTCGGGCTGGCCCCTTACAGCCTCGACAACCGCGTGCCCCAGGTAAGTTTCGCCAGCCGGGTTTTTGTTTTCTTATTCCATCTTTTTATTCGGCTGATCTTTGTCTTATTTCTTTCGTAGACCTTCCCCTGTATCATCCAGGAGGAGGGCGAGACCCTCTCTAGAACTTCACGCCTGACCTTCCCGAGCCACGTGCTCGCCGGTCCAGCGAGGAGTCCGATGGGGACGGTGATGTCTTCCCCAGCCGGAACGACGAGCCAGTGCATGACCCCCACGCATGGGTCAACGAGGAGGAGGAGGCCACGCCAGCTCCCGAGCCAACCCGGCGTCGGGCGGCGGACGGTGACTCCGGCCGGTCGGGCGCCGGTGGGGGCAGCTCTAGCCAGTCTGGCGCTAGTGGGAGCGGCTCCAGCCGGTCCGATGGAGGAGGAGGCGGGGCTAGTCGGCCTGCCGTGGAGGAGCCGCCCCCCAAGAGGAGCCGGACCGCCGTCCTTCCCCCCAACCGCCTTGGCCGCAAGAAGGGGCCGCCCCCCGTGGTGCTGGGGTAAGTCATTTGTTGACCCTATTTGTTGCTTATGTCTTCTCTCTTTGTTTTGTGTAGCTTTTTCCTTTTTTCCTTACTAGCTTTTTTCTTTCTCTTATCTTCTGTTGTTCAGCACACTGGTCTCCTTCAGTGCCACGGGTCCTGCGCGGGCGCCCATGGCTCACCGCCCCACGCGCCGGACACCGTGCCACCTCCGGCTGCTTTTGCTCCCTCTCCTTCGCCTAGGGCTTCGTCTCCGCCCCCGCCTCAGGCTGATCCAGGTAGGTGCTCCTTTACTCCTGATACTCGTATTGGTTGCCTCGCGCCTGCTTTGTTCACCCTTGTCTTTCCCGCAGCGAGGCGATGGCCTTGCCCGGCTCCGCGACAGTCGTCACCGCGTCCGCCCCTCCGCCTGCCGGGGACGGAGTTGCGCCGGCTGCGACACCCGAGGTTGCGCCGGCTCCGACGCCCGAGGCGGCACCTGCTCCGCCGGCTGGAGCCAGTGCGGATGCAGCGGAGGTGGTGCCGCCAGCTGCGCCCAAGATGCTTCACCAGGCCGGGGCCAATTCTCGGCTTGCTGAGGGTCTCCTGCTTGGGCGCACTGGCACGCCCGCGCCTCCCTCTGGCTCGACGGTGGGCGCAGACTCTGGTGCCTACCGGGTGGAGAAGCCGGTGGAGGTGCCATAGCCGGAGGTCCCTGTCCAGCCGGCAGGTGGGACCTCCATGGCCCCGGTGAGCGACGACAACCTTTAGGTCACCGGCTGGACACTGGCTCGGGCTGCACCGCCACTGGATGCCACCCTGGCGTAGCTGTCAGCGACAGCGACGGCGCCGTTGGTCATTGGCCAGGCCCGCCAGCTAGTGGAGGCACTGGAGCAGGGGCTTGGTCAGGCCAAAGCGCTGGGGGCCTCCGTCGAGATATGCGTCATGTTGCCGATCATGATGTTTTTTCATGTGCTGCAACGAGTTCTTACTTTTCTTCGACGACGCCAAGACCTCGCAGGACCTGGGCCGTAAGATTGCTTGTTCTGCCGTGTCTTCCCGATTGCGCGATTTCTCGCGCTTCTTGTTGAATATTGCTTACCCTCCTACAGCTCTGCTAGTGGAACGGGACCGTGAGGTGGCCCGACTGAAGGGAGAGGTTGCCCTGCTGGAGGAGTCCAACAAGACTCGCCAGGATCAGATCGCCTAGCTGGGTGCACATCAGCAGCAGATGGAGATCAAGGCTGGCCATGCCAAGAAGGTGGCTGACACCTAGACTAAGACGCTAAATAATTTGGAAGTGCTCAATACCACCCAGGAAGATGCCCTCAAAGCTTCAAAGGCCAGGGAGGCGGCGGTGCTGGGAGAGCTCTACCAGATCGCCGAGATTGTCGTCAGTAAGTGTTTTCAATCTCAGCCGGTATTGCAGTTTTGTCTTCTGCAACCCACATTGACCATTATCTCTTTTCCCGGGTGTAGCTCAGTATCCTAAGTCGACTAATCAGGCACTGTCCCGCATTCCTGAGATGTATCCGGAGCAGGATCTCCACCTGGGGGAGCTGGTGGCGGTTGTTAGTGAGGAGGCGAACTGGCTTCATGTCGCTGCTCTCGAGGTCCACGACTACGTCTGGCCCGACACCGTCCAGCCGGCCACCATGGATGATCTGTCCGGGAAGCTGTCGGGTGCTCCGGATCTTATGGATGTGGCTCGAGAATGGGCGGCTCGTGGCGATGCGGAGATGGTGTTGGCGCTGTTGAAGTCCTAGTACCCAGATGTGGATCTGTGGAGCCTTTCTCGCAGATTTCGCCAGGGCACCAGCTACGATCAGCTTCGCGCCGAGGTTCCTGATATCCGCTCTTGTGGCATGAAGATTGGGAGCTTCGTCCAGCTGGACCGGGACTTCAGTGACCCGAATGGCACGGAGGCGTATCACCACGACCCAAAGTTGTGCCGCCCACTGAAGCCCCGGCTACACCCGGACCGCCTCGGCCGACATCGTCTCTAGGAGCCAAGCCCCAGCCAGTGCCTCTGGCCCCTCTTCTAGCTAGTTAAACCTGATCCCTGGTTTGTCGGGAGTATTTGTGGATGAAGAACCTTCTTTTTCTTTGTGCTGTTGAACAATCGTCTTTGTTCTCGTTACTGAACTCTGCTGGGAGCATCGCCTCCCTTTTGATAGTTGCCTTTGGTTTTTTGTTTGCACTTTCTGTTTAGCATTTGCTACATGCTTGTTTCTATGTGGGGGCGCATAAGCGCACTCACACGGTGTAGTCCCCGAGGTTCAGGACGGCTAGAGGATACAACCCGGTCGAAGATCCTTTATGTTGTTGTCTGTTTGCAGGTTTCTATGTGGGGGCACACAAGCGCACCCATAGGGTGTAGTCCCCGATGTTTAGGCCGGCTAGAGGATGGGCTTGTTTGTCTATGGTACCAAAGTTCCCGGGCGAGCGCATGGCAGTACCTAAGTTGCCTGAAATTGCCGCGTTTCGAAATGTTGGGCCGCCAACTACCGAGAGGGGCCATTTCGATGCAAACTCATCTCACCCCTGCCAAATTCAAACATTCCGTGAAACTGCCCCGTGAAGTAGATGGTCGGGACCCTCATGTCGGTCATCTGTCCATGACGCGAGCGCCAACGCGGCAACCTCTTAGGAAAATCAAGGAACTAAGTTGATTGGATGCGTTGACCAATTTCACAAATTCATTCCCACCTTTCCCCTAGCATCGACGCATGGGAATCCACCCTCTAGGCAGGACAATCCCTTCGGACATTTGACTTCTGGCGCCAAGTTGCTGCGCCTAGTCGCTGATCCCGAGCTCCAATGGCGCATGCCGTAGCCGCCGTTGCGAGGCTCTAGCCCGCCTCCGCCGCCGACGAGCCGAGCAGCTCGGAGGATGGCAGATCCTACTACCAAGGAAGAAGAAGTTCTCGCTACAAGCGGGTGAGCTACCCTTCTCTTTGCTATTCGCACTAATTATAACTGCTAGCTAGCTACTGAACCTAAAATTGTTTGTTAGCCCAACGCTAACAAAACATATTGTGTCCATAGTTTTCTGTCAAGTGGGATCTCTGCGGACCACCCTTACCTGGTTACGATAGTCCTCTTCAGGTACGACTCTAAGGGCAAGTGGTATGGACACCATTGTATCATGATGGAAGAAGCACCTGCGCAGATCTGCACTATATCTGGTATGGTTGCTTCTCTGTGTAATCATGATGAATTATGGCCGAAGCGGACTGCAAAGTTCAGCTTCATGGATGAACGTGGCATCATGGTTTCTCTAACGTGTGACAATTAGCTAATTGGGTTGATGAAAAGGTATGCTTCAGATTGCATGTTTGAGCTGAATTGTGATGTGCTAGATGTGGAAGCTACTCCAACTGGGAGTTGCCCTTCTATTCTTGGACAGGGTGGTTGCTCAAACCCAATTAGCTCCTGGTAAGCAAAATTCTCTTGGGGTTCGCATGTTTGTGCTGAATTGTAATTTTTGTTTTATTTACTCTGTAGATATTGGGCAATTATGCAATAGTCTGGTTTCTTTGACAGGAAGTGCTGCAATGTTAGAAACATGACTGCTAGGTCAGTCATTTTGCTGCCCGAAGAAATTAAAAACGAGTGGAAATATGATGCTGGACACGATTCTGGTGCCCATTGTCCTGGTGATGGAGAGTACGTGAAGCTAAGAAAGTTGGCACCGAGGAAGAGGAAGAAGGCAGGAAATGAACAAGCTAGTGGACGTGAAGGCTTGGCACCCAGGCTGCGGAAGAAGGATGCTGGCAATGAAGATGCATAGTAATGTGTTGAACTTGAACCTATATATGTAATTCAGTTAAATTCTGGAGCTCTGTGTGCGGCACTTTGCTGGGCGAAACAATCTACCCACGTTCTTTGAGTAAAATGTACCACGACTTAGGGTTTGGAAACGCCCGAGTCAGTAGTTGAATCCGAAATTGTGATTGTGCCACTGCTATCTGAAAACACGCAGCACCGGTTCCACGATTGCTGAGGGGCAGGAGGTCTCCAAATTCGATTGAATGTAAGTGGCACAGAAATAAATTATTTAACCTGCCACAGTCCACGAAGCAGCAACTTATTTCAGATGTTGCACAACAACGTGACAACATAAACAGCAATGACAACCGATAATTCCTAGATGCTTGAGCCCGTATATCTCACCGTCTCCCTGCTCCTGCATACCCTGCGTCCGGCGAAGCTCCTAGATCTCCATTAACCGGGTGTACGTGCTTCCACTATATAAATTGTGGCTGTACCATTTGCATGCGGCACAATCCACGTAGATTACGTTTAAACAAACCACCAATGTCAGAATACCACCATGATCAGATAAAAGGAAGTGATGCAGGGTTAAGACAGACTAACGGGAGACCAATTTTTTTCCTCCCAGGACTCCGGGACCACTAGTTCAGACCGCTAGGTCAACAAGTACTACTATTACAACTTAAAAAGGCACGGATCTCAAGCTAAATAGAACTAGTTATCACAAATCTCCTTGATCTTCCTAATCTTTGCCCGATGCGCATCTTCCCGTGAGAGCAAGGATCGATTCGTCTGCTCCTTCCTTTTAGCATCTTCCTTGCACAGCTTCAATTGTTACTCTGTATTTTTCCCGATGCACTTGTCAATACTCGTAGTTGTGAACTGCAGGACTTTGGCCGGGTGAAGATCATTCCTTGCTTGAGTCAGTTCTTGATCTGCTTTAGCCTTCACGCCCAATGCCACGCCCCTCTCCTTCTCGACTTTGCTAACCTTGTCTTGCACCCTCCTGAGATCTCGGTTAAGCTTGGTCATGTCAACTGGGTCCCATAGCTTCATCTCCACACTATCAAGAAGTGAGCTGACTACGGATTCTTTCAACTCAACAGTCATATCCCATAGTTTGTCCAGCATTTTCTACATCAATTTGGGCCACTCTGGATCTACCCATTTGATAACACCGCAACTTCTGCCTTGCTTCATTGCACGATGTCCTTGACACCGTAGAAACCTCCTGCCTGCATTTCATCCCTCGAACGATACAAATTTAGCGGGCACATATCCATGTTTACATAGCAGAGGACTGTCTTCATCCGCTAAACAGTGATAGTCGGAGTCATACATCGTCTGGTTGGCCTAACACATCATACGCGCATGAGTAAACAGAGTAGATCTAGCTCAAAAAATAGATAACTTGCTACATATGATAGATATAGAGATGAGACGACTCACATCAAAATCACCGTCTCTGTCGTCACGACGCGTTTCCTCGCCGTCTCCCCTTGAACCCATGGTGAGAGGGGAGGGGCGGTGGCTTCTAGAGAGGGGATTGGGATGGAGGAGCCGTCGGCTTGTGGCTATAGCGGGATGGGAGTGAAGTGGGGAAGTGGCTTCGAGGGGAAGGAAGAGAATTACCGGGAGGAAGAGAAGTAATGGGGACGTGACACTGGGATATGGCCCACTAAACTCGTGAGTCGTGACACTCGCAACAGGGGAACGCTCGGTGTTGCCAGTTTGTCCAAAGCAAGCGTGGCCAATCATGCCGCAGAATAGCCTACTCCCGGATCGCTCTCACGAAGACCATCCCAATCGTCCAAGCGCCCCGATCGAATGGTATGTAACAATTTTCAAGCAGAACAATTGTGTTAGGGCGTGCCTTCAAGAAGACTCGGTCTAATGGCCACCTGTTGGGGGGCTAAGGTTAGGGCTCTCCTATGGTTAGGATCCATATGTGTTTTATGAGAAGAACACACATGCAATGACACTGGTTGATCCATGTGTGGTTTGTGAAAAGAACACACATGCAATGACTCTAACTATGGTTAATGAAAAGAGCAGACATGCAATGACACTGGTGGATCCATGAGTGGTTTGTGAGAAGAACACACATGCAATGACACTTGGTGTTGTTCATGAAAAGAACATACATGCAATGACACTGGTTGTGGTTCATGAAAAGAACACACATCCAATGACACTGGTGGATCCATGTGTGGTTTGTGAGAATAACACACATGCAATGACACTGGGTGTGGTTCATGAAAAGAACATACATCCAATGACACTGGTGGATCCTTATGTGGTTTGTGAGAAGAACAGACATGCAATGACTCTAGATGTGGTTCATGAGAATAACACACATGCAATGACACTGGAGTATCCTATGTGGTTTGTGAGAAGAACACACCTGCAATGACTCTAGCTGTGGTTTGTTAAAAGAACACACATGCAATGACTCTAGCTGTGGTTCATGAGAAGAATAGACATGCAATGACACTGGTTGATCAGTATGTGGTTTTTGAAAAGAATAGACATGCAATCACACTGGGTGGATCCATGTGTGGTTCACGAAAAGAACACACATCCAATGACACTAGTGGATCCTTATGTGTTTTGTGAGAAGAACAGACATGCAATGACTCTAGATGTGGTTCATGAGAAGAATAGACATGTAATGACACTGGAGTATCCTTATGTGGTTTGTGAGAAGATCAGACATGCAATGACACTTGGTGTGGTTCATGAAAAGAACACACATCTAGTGACACTGGTGTATCCTTATGTGGTTTGTGAGAAGAACACACATGCAATGACTCTAGCTATGGTTTGTGAAAAGAACACACATCCAATGAAACTGGTGGATCCATGTGTGGTTTGTGAGAAGAACACACATGCAATGATACTGGGTGTGGTTCATGAAAATAACACATATCCAATGACACTGGTGGATCCTTATGTGGTTTATGAAAAGAACAGACATCCAATGACACTGTGTGTGGTTCATGAAAAGAACACACATCCAATGACACCGGTGGATCCTTATGTGGTTTGTGAGAAGAATAGACATGCAATGACTCTAGATGTTGTTCATGAGAAGAACAGACATGCAATGACACTGGTATATCCTTATGTGGTTTGTAAGAAGAAGAGACACACGGTGACTCTAGATGTGGTTCATGAGAAGAATAGACATGCAATGACACTAGTATATCCTTATGTCGTTTGTGAGAAGAACAAACATGCAATGACACTGGTGGATCCATGTGTGGTTTGTTTAGAGGAACCTACATGCAATGACACTAGGTGTGGTTCATGAAAAGAACAGACATGCAATGACACTGGTGGATCCTTATGTAGTTTGTGAGAAGAACAGAAATGCAATGACTCTAGATGCCGTTCATGAGAATAATAGACATGCAATGACACTGGTGAATCCTTATGACCCTGGGTGTAGTTCATGAAAATGACAGACATGCAATGATATTGGTGGATCCATGCGTGGTTTGTGAGAGGAACATTCATGCAATGACACTGGGTGTGGTTCATGAAAAGAACAGACATGCAATGATACTGGTGGATCCATGTGTGGTTTGTTTAGAAGAACACACATGCATTGACCACATGCAATGACACTGGTGGATCCATGTGTGGTTTGTTTAGAGGAACAAACATGCAATGACACTGGGTGTGGTTCATGAAAAGAACAGACATGCAATGACACTGGGGGGATCCATGTGTGTTCATGAAACGAACACACATCCAATGACACTGGTGGATCCATGTGTGGTTTGTGATAAGAACGCACATCCAATGACACTTGGTGTGGTTCATTAGAAGAATACATATCCAATAACATTGGTGGATCCTTATGTGGTTTGTGAGAAGAATAGACATGCAATGACTCTAGCTGTGGTCCATGAGAAGAACACACATGCAATGACACTAGTGTATCCTTATGTGGTTTGTGAGAAGAACACACATGCAACGACTCTAGTTGTGGTTAATGAAAAGAACAGACATGCAATGACACTGGTGGATCCATATGTCGTTTGTGAAAAGAACAGACATGCAATGACACTGGGTGGATCCATGTGTGGTTCACGAGAAGACCACACATGCAATGACACAGGTGGATCCATGTGTAGTTTGTGAGAAGAACACACATCCAATGACACTGGGTGTGGTTCATGAAAAGAACACACATCCAATGACACTGGTGGATCCTTATGTTGTTAGTGAGAAGAACAGACATGCAATGAGTCTAGCTGTGGTTCATGAGAAGAACACACATGCAATGACTCTGGGTGTGGTTCATGAAAAGAACACACATCCAATGACACTTGTGGATCAATATGTGGTTTGTGGAATGAACAGACATGCAATGACAGTGGGTGTGGTTCATGAAAAGAACACACATCCAATGACACTGGTGGATCCATGAGTGGTTTGTGAGAAGAACACACATCCAATGACACTGGTTGTGGTTCATGAAAAGAACACACATCCAATGACACTGCTGGATCCTTATGTGGTTTGCGAGAAGAACACACATGCAATCACACTGGGTGGATCCATATGTGGTTTCTGAGAAGAACACACATGCAATGACACTGGTGATATGTGGTTTGTGAAAAGAACACACATGCAATGACTCTAACTGTGGTTAATGAAAACAGCATACATGCAATTCCACTGGTGGATCCATGTGTGGTTTCTGAGAAGAACACACATGCAATGACACTGGCTGTGGTTCATGAAAAGAACAAACATGCAATGGTACTAGTGGATCCATGTGTGGTTTGTGAGAAGAACACTCATGCAATGACACTAGGTGTGGTTCATGAAAAGAACACACATCTAATGACATTGGTGGAACCTTATGTGGTTTATGAAAAGAACAGACATCCAATGACACTATGTGTGGTTCATGAAAAGAACACACATCCAATGACATTGATGGATCCTTATGTGGTTTGTGAGAAGAACAGACGTGCAATGACTCTAGAAGTGGTTCATGAGAAGAACACACATGCAATGACACTAGTGGATCCTTATGTGGTTTGTGAGAAGAACAGACATGCGGTGACTCTAGATGTGGTTCATGAGAAGAACAGACATGCAATGACCACATGCAATGACACTGGTGGATCCATGTGTGGTTTGTTTAGAGGAAGAGACATGCAATCACACTGGGTGTGTTTCATGAAAAGAACAGACATGCAATGACACTGGTGGATCCTTATGTGGTTTGTGAGAAGAATAGAAATGCAATGAGTCTAGATGTCGTTCATGAGAAAACAGACATGCAATGACACTGGTGTATCCTTATGTGGTTTGTGAGAAGAACATACATGCAATGACACTAGGTGTGGTTCATGAAACGAACACACATCCAGTGACACTAGTGTATCCTTATGTGGTTTCTTAGAAGAACACACATGCAATGACTCTAGCTGTGGTTTGTGAAAAGCACACACATCCAATGAACCTGGTGGATCCATGTGTGGTTTGTGAGAAGAACACTCATGCAATGACACTAGGTGTGGTTCATGAAAAGAACACACATCCAATGACACTGGTGGATCCTTATGTGGTTCATGAAAAGAACACACATCCAATGACATTGGTGGATCCTTATGTGGTTTGTGAGAAGAATAGACGTGCAATGACTCTAGATGTGGTTCATCAGAAGAACACACATGCAATGACACTGGTGGATCCTTATGTGATTTGTGAGAAGAACAGACATGCGGTGACTCTAGATGTGATTCATGAGAAGAACAGACATGCAATGACACTGGTGGATCCATATGTGGTTTGTGAGAAGAACAGACATGCAATGACTCTTGCTATGGTTCATCAAAAGAACACACATGCAATGACACTGGTGTATCCTTATGTGGTTTGTGAGAAGAACACACATGCAATGACCACATGGAATGACATTGGTGGATCCATGTGTGTTTGTTTAGAGGAACAGACATGCAATGACAATGGGTGTGGTTCATGAAAAGAACAGACATGCAATGACACTGGTGGATCCTTATGTGGTTTGGGAGAAGAACATAAATGCAATGACTCTAGATGTCGTTCATGAGAAGAACAGACATGCAATGACACTGGTGTATCCTTATGTAGTTTCTGAGGAGAACAGACATGCAAGGACTCTTGATGTGTTTCATGAGAAGAACAGACATGCAATGACACTGGTGGATCCATATGTGGTTTGTGAGAAGAACAGACATGCAATGACTCTTGCTATGGTTCATCAAAAGAACACACATGCAATGACACTGGTGTATCCTTATGTGGTTTGTGAGAAGAACACACATGCAATGACCACATGGAATGACATTGGCGGATCCATGTGTGTTTGTTTAGAGGAACAGACATGCAATGACAATGGGTGTGGTTCATGAAAAGAACAGACATGCAATGACACTGGTGGATCCTTATGTGGTTTGGGAGAAGAACATAAATGCAATGACTCTAGATGTCGTTCATGAGAAGAACAGACATGCAATGACACTGGTGTATCCTTATGTAGTTTCTGAGGAGAACAGACATGCAAGGACTCTTGATGTGGTTCATGAGAAGAACACACATGCAGTGACACTGGTGGATCCATGTGTGTTTTATCAGAGGAACATAAATGCAATGACACTAGCTGTGGTTCATGAGAAGAACACACATGCAATGACACTGGTGGATCCTTATGTGGTTTGTGAGAAGAACAGACATGAAATGACACTGGGTGTGGTTCATGAATAGAACAGACATGCAATGATACTGGTGGATCCATGTGTGGTTTGTTTAGAAGAACACACATGCAATGACCACATGTAATGACACTAGTGGATCCATGCGTGGTTTGTTTAGACGAACAGACATGCAATGACACTGGGTGTGGTTCATGAAAAGAACAGACATGCAATGACATTGGGTGTGGTTCATGAAAAAAACAGACATGCAATGACACTGGTAGATCCTTATGTGGTTCATGAAAAGAACATACATGCAATGACTCTGGTAGATCCATATGTGGTTTATGGAAAGATTAGACATGCAATGACACTGGATGTTGTTCATGAAAAGAACACACATCCAATGACACTGGTGGATCCATGTGTGGTTTGTGAGAAGAACACACATGCAATGACACTGGGTGTGGTTCATGAAAAGAACACACATCCAATGACACTGGCGGATCCTTATGTGTTTTGTGAGAAGAACAGACATGGAATAACTATAGATGTGGTTCATGAGTAGAACACACATGCAATGACACTGGTGGATGCATCTATGGTTTATGAGAGGAACGGACATGCAATGGCACTGGTTGTGGTTCATGAAAATAAAATACATGCAATGACACTGGTGGATCCATATGTGGTTTGTGAGAGAAATAGACATGCAATCACACTGGGTGTGGTTCATGAAAACAACAGACATTCAATGACACTGGTGGATCCTTATGTGGTTTATGAGAAGAACAAACATGCAATGACTCTAGATGTGGTTCATGAAAAGAACATACATGCAATGACACTGGTGGATCCATATGTCATTTGTGAAAAGAACAGACATGCAATGACACTGGGTGGATCCATGTGTGGTTCATGAAAAGAACACACATGCAATGACACTGGTGGATCCATGTGTGGTTTGTGAGAAGAACACACATCCAATGACACTGGATGTTGTTCATGAGAAGAACACATATCCAATAACACTGGTGGATCCTTATGTGGTTTGTGAGAAGAACATACATGCAATGACTCTAGCTGTGGTTCTTGAGAAGAACACACATGCAATGACACTAATGTATCCTTATGTGGTTTGTGAGAAGAACACACATGCAATGATGCTAGCTGTGGTTAATGAAAAGAACAGACATGCAATGACACTGGTGGATCCATATGTGGTTTGTGAAAAGAACAAGCATGCAATGACACTGGGTGGATCCATGTGTGGTTCATGAGAAGAACACACATGCAATGACACTGGTGGATCCATGAGTAGTTTGTGAGAAGAACACACATCCAATGACACTGGGTGTGGTTCATCAAAAGAACACACATTCAATGACACTGGTGTATCCTTATGTGGTTTGTGAGAAGAACAAACATGCAATGAGTCTAGCTTTGGTTCATGAGAAGAACACACATGCAATGACTCTAGGTGTGGTTCATGAAAAGAACACACATACAGTGACACTTGTGGATCAATATGTGGTTTGTGGAAAGAACAGACATGCAATGACACTGGGTGTGGTTCATGAAAAGAACAGACATGCAATGACACCGGTGGATCCTAATGTGGTTTGTGAGAGCAACAAACATGCAATGACTCTAGCTGTGGTTCATGAAAAGAACAGACATTTAATGACACTGGTGGATCCATATGTGGTTTGTGAAAATAACAGACAAGTAATCACACTTGGTGGATCCATATGTGGTTTATGAGAAGAACACACATGCAATGACACTGTTGATATGTGGTTTGTGAAAAGAACACACATGCGATGACTCTAACTGTGGTTAATGAAAAGAGCAGACATGCAGTGCCACTGGTGGATCCTTGTGTGGTTTGTGAGAAGAAAACACATGAAATGACACTGGGTGTGGTTCATGAAAAGAACAGACATGCAATGATACTGGTGGATCCATGTGTGGTTTGTGAGAAGAACACACATGCAATGACACTCGGTGTGGTTCATGAAAAGCACACACATCCAATGACACTGGTGGATCCTTATGTAGTTTGTGAGAAGAAAAAACATGCAATGACTCTAGATGTGGTTCATGAGATGAACAGACATGCAATGACACTGGTGTATCCTTATGTGGTTTGTGAGAAGAACATACATGCAATGACACTGGGTGTGGTTCATAAAAAGAACACACATGCAATGACACTGGTGTATCCTTATGTGGTTTGTTAGAAGAATAGACATGCAATGACTCTAGATGTGGTTCATGAGAAGAACAGACATGCAATGACACTGGTGTATCCTTATGTGGTTTGTGAGAAGAACAGACATGCAATGACTCTAGTTGTGGTTTTGTGAGAAGAACACACATGTAATGACACTGGTGCATCCTTACGTGGTTTGTGAGAAGAACAAACATGCAATGACTCTAGCTGTGGTTCATGAAAAGAACAGACAGGCAATGACACTGGTGGATCCATATGTGGTTTGTGAGTGGAATAGACATGCAATGACACTGGGTGTATCCATGTGTGGTTTATGAAAGGAACATACATGCAATGACACTTGGTGTGATTCATGAAAAGAACACACATCCAATGACACTGGTGGGTCCATATGTGGTTTGTGAGAGGAACATACATGCAATCACACTGGGTGGATCCATGTGTGGTTCATGAAAAGAACAGACATGCAATGATACTGGTGGATCCATGTGTGGTTTGTGAGAGGAACACACATGCAATGACACTGGGTGTGGTTCATGAAAAGAACACACATCCAATGACACTAGTGGATCCTTATGTGGTTTGTGAAAAAGAACACACATGCAATGACTCTTGTTGTGGTTCATGAAAAGAACACACATGCAATGACACCGGTGGATCCATGTGTGGTTTATTGAAAGAACACACATGCAATGACTCTGGTGGATCCATATCTGGTTTATGAAAAGAACACACATGCAATGACACTGGTGGATCCATATGTGGTTCATGAAAAGAACACACATGTAATGACATTGGTGGATCAACATGTGCTTTATGAAAAGAACACACAGGCAATGACACCGGTGGATCCATGTGGTTTATAACAATAACACACATGCAATGAACTCTAGTGGGTCCATGTGGTTTATGAGAAGAGCACACATCCAATGAACTCTAGTGGATCTATCTTGGAATATTTTGATGTATGCCACGATGTATTCATTGTACGAGACACCCACTTTCCATTTTTATACTACTCTGTTTTGCCCTTGGTTTTTTATACTACTCAGTTTTGCCCCCTCTATCTATCTTTCGTAGAATCCCAAACCTATGCTCACTCTATCTACTACTCCCTGATTGGTTGTCACAGTTGTCACATGGATCGTGCGCACCAACCATTGATTCTGTGTGATCCAACGATGATCGTTGCACACGTCGTGCCCTTCACAGTACAATGTGAGACAGCACGGACGTCTCCCTCAGCGAGACTTCTACAAGAAGGAACACGAAGCCGTCCATGGAAAAAGTCGTTGAGCGGTCATGTCATGTTTAATCAAGTCTGAAAAGCCTACTACTACTACTACGGCATAACACATGCATCATCGAGTGCACGGTCTTCGATGGACAGCTGCAATTTATTGCCACTTGATTTTAATAAGACATATCCCATTTCTCAACGTCACTTCCAACTGGGCCCCACCGTAAGAAGCTTGCACGTGCAAGCCGGAGGCCGAAGAGCTGAGCTCGGCGAGACCTAACGTCTCCGCCTTCATCGAGTCACTCACAGTCATCAACACATCCCTCTACCAGATCTAGCACAACCCCACAAATCTCGCCGTACAGCCACCTACCTTCCTCTCTACATTTCCACTTTTAACTATCGCTAATTTTAGGGCCGTGCCAAACTTCGTACATAGAAATTGTGTATGCGCCCTTTGCATGCGGCTCAATACAGAATTGACATGCATGGCCCGGGAAAAAAACGTGACATACCGTTCGCGTGTCTCGGTGCACGCTGCAGTAGACTGCGCGGCGTGTTGCATGGTGGTGCAATAGAACATGCCTTGATTCCATCCACCTTAACTATAGAGCCCCTCTCCGCACACCCACTCTCACTCTCGCTCACTCACCCCACGCAACCCTCTCCACTGTCCCACCAGCATCTGCAAACTCTCGAGAATACATTGTCCGCGCCGGCGATGGCGGAGGAGGATACGGTGGCCATCGTCTCCTTCGAGGCCGCCAGCGAGGAGGCCCCCGTCTCCTCGCCAGTCCCCCCTGACATGTTGAAAGCAGCCGCCATCCACGTCCTGGCCCCAGTCGAGCCATTGATGGCAGCCGCCGTTCCCGTCCAGGCCCCCATCCCCGCTACCGACGTAGCCGCTGACGAGGCCCCGGTCTCCTCGCCGGTCCCCCTCGATGTGTTGAAAGCAGCCGCCATCCCCGTCCAGGACGTAGTCGAGGCATCGATGGCAGCCGCCATTCCCGTCCAGGCCCCCGTCCCCGCTACCGATGTAGCAGCCGAAGAGGAGCTCCCCGCCAGCAAGGAGGCTCCAGCCGGTCACAAGTAGATCCAACACTTCATGGGCACCTACGATCCAGATAAGTACATTGCTCTGTTGAACCCCTATGACACCGACATCGACGACCCATGGTCGGAGGTAACTAGGGTTTGCTCCCCTCCCCTGGTTCTACCGTTCCCATCGTTGGATGCTAGATCTTGGTTTATTAGGATCCGCTTGTTCGCATTTCGATTGCTTGATCTTCTTACATCATCTACTCCCCCATTTTCCTTTTCTTCCAATAGGTTTACGGCAGCGACATCTGCAATGATGATGAGTCCAGGGACACCAAGACTCGTCAGGTGCTGAGGAGGCTACATGCCGGCCAGTACGACACCTTCTTCGCTGGCGGCAACTACAGCTACTCCTTTTGCAAGGGGATCGCCTTCTATTGGGTGAGTCTCGCCTGCACCGACTTGAACTCCTTACTGAAGCATGCAGAGGCCCCGGGCTCCGGCATCCACAAAGGTGGCGAGACCGTGAACGTCAACGCCTACATTGCTGAACACCAGGCTCTCGGCATTCACCTCCGAAACCTCCAGGGGGTGGCCATCACAGAGGGTCGCATGCCTCCAATCAGGCCTAAGGCCCCCAAGAGAAAGGGACTAGTAGCAAGAAGTGGATGAAGCATCGAAGGGAGGAGGCAGAGGCGCGGGCGCATGAAGGAGGGGTTGAATGTGTCTACTACTGCTAAGCAACTTCTTTTGATTTTCTATATTTTGCTTGCATCCTATTTCTGGTTGAATGCATCGAACCTCGTTAAGAACCTACTTTCTATCGCTATATCCTATTTAGCTACGCACAGCTATATCTACATTTGTTTTGTTTTCTGAATGAATATATTCTGCCTGGTGTGATTTGCTTATCTAAATTTGCTACCTGATCGGAGGCAAAAAGAGGTCCAAAAGGGAACGAATTATCAAAGAGAGAATCTTCACTAGATTTGCTACCAATTTGGGCAAAATGAAACATATCTGTTTAGCGAGAGAGGAAAAGGGTACTCTTTCAAACTGCTAGTTAACGAGCTACCATCTTGACAAGCTACAAGACACATACATAAACATAACACAAAGAGGGTTAAATTTCTTTTACTACTCTCACTTGAGGCGCTAGACATCTTGATAAGATATATGAGTTGCACAAAATAGAAACATAACACTGAGAAGTAAAATTTAATTTACTTCTCATCAGCCCACTTGAAGCGCTTGCCATTGTTCCTAGGCAACCAACAACAATCATTCCAGGTGGATCTTACATTATTGGCACTCCACAGCTCACGAAATGCTTCGTCCCACCTGGGATCTGACTTGCCTTCCCTATCTTCAGTGTCCCGTGGCACAATTAGCAATGCATCACAGACCTGATTGTTGTCGCTAGAAGATGCTGCCTCTATGTTTGCTGCTTCAGCTGCAACCTCTCTGTCAGCTGCTTCAGCTTCAGCTGCAAGCTCTCTTTCAGCTGCTTCTGCAACCTCTCTGTCAGCTGCTTCAGATGCAGCCATTTCCTTTGCATATGCAGCTTCAATTTCTACAAAGGTCTCCCCTAAGCTTGTCTTCCCTCATGCAAATAGAGCAAAACACGAGGGTAACATAGAAAAAATGGATCTTCTTGTATAGCTGGTAGGTCACGTAAGCATATATGGCTGCATACTTCAGGTTTATATCAGACAACGGCCACTCATCCCAGAAATCGTGCCTATCCGTAGGGAAATTTGCCTTCATTCTGTCGTACGACTCATCAAGGATTCTAGTTGCGAGGATGCCATTCCATCCTTCCTCGAGCCCCCTAGCATCTTGATAAGACTCTGAATATCGATCCAGTTGTGCGCAGAAATTATAATTCCCTCTCGATAAAATTTTAAAAAATCAGTTGTATTGTCGACAGTATAGGACACAATTCCCTTTTCTACAAGGAACTAGCACAGCGCCGGACAATTCCTGTTGGTCCTAAAAGTATGTAGTTTGTCATCACCAAAATTTGTAACTACAAATATTTTGTCAATGCAAGATCATCATATGAATATAATTTTGAAAAGTTTAGTAAATGCAAGATCAAGACTCTCAACATTGTCTTGTCATAATTTATTTGGTCCTAAATAAAATCCAGTAGTTGCAAGATGAGAAAATGGATAAAGAACAAGAGGATAAAACCCTAAAAGCGGTTAGCTACAGAGAGCAGATCTAAAAACCGGGAGAGGTGGTAGATGAGGACGTGTTTCCTCATGGCCAGTTGAGCAACGACGACTTCACTCCCTTCATATGGGTGCTCCGGGGTGTACTCAAGGTCCAATCCCACAAACTTGTCCTCGTCTTTCTCAAGCCAACCCTCATACATCCTCATGACTCGCACCACTGTCTCCTTCTCATTGGCGTAGACAACGTCTGTCTTCTTATTGTCAGGGGTAGTGAAGCTTGTCTCTAGAGTGCGATGACCTTCCATGGCGGCAAGGAGAAGACGGGAAGAAGACAGATGACAGGAAGAAGAAGAGTGGTTTCTGCAAGGCAGGGGAACGGTGGAACCGTCAATGCACTTTTAAGGTAGTGGTTAACAACGGGGACGAAAGTCCAAGGAGAGACGCAAGGCGGTGGCTGTTCCAACTTCTGAGTAAACAAAAAATAATTATAACGCCGATACATGTGCCATGTTTTGTCACATCAATACACTAGGCCGGTGGTGTTGTCCTATCCACTGTTCCAGCGCTGCAAGCCTACGTGACAGCCACCCCGCCTAAGCAACGGGAGCGACATAACGACGAGAACTGATAGGTGGGGGGGCAACTTGGCGGTCGTTAGCCTGATATTTTGTATTGAAACGTAAAGTTGAATTCATGCCGAAAAAGACCCTCTGAGTATTTGGCACGCCAACTTTGGGCAATGCAGCTGATTGTAAGAAACTTGGGTACCGCGTTGCCTGGACACCCCAACATTCTGGCCGCAAAATGATATTCTCCTGGAGGATACAGCCGGGTCGAATCTCCTTGACCTGCTTTGCTGCCGCCTGGAAGCTACTAGCCTCCAGCTTGGGTGTTCATCGTGGAACTTTGGATCATGCAAACATAGAAACAAAAAATTTGTTTGCCTGGTTAAACAGACGCAAGTTAAACTGTAATCTTAGATTCACTAGTTTTGAAGTTTTGTTGTTTCACACAAATCCAATGTCTTTGCCCTTTTCTCAGTGAGCATTGGCCAGTTTTGATGTTGTTCCTTTGCTGGCTTCTAGCCGGAGTCGAAGGAGTAGCTTAATAGGCGTACTGCATGATACTTCAGGTTTGGGTCATTGACCTTAGGCGAGCGAGTGCAGCTGGGACATCCAGACGTCTTTGTTTTCCTCGTGGCTTTTTTGTGTAGGGACCTTTGACCGTTCTGCTCTTGCCGGATCTGTCAGCCGGCTTGCGGTCTACAGCCGGAACCGAAGAGGAAGCCCTACGAACCGCGTACAGTACTTTTTCATGTGGGTCGTGCAGCCGTCTGGGCCAACCGGCGAGTTCTTGCGACGGATCGCTGGCTCCAGGGTTAGAGCAATGCAGCCGGAAAACCAAATTGTGCAGCATGACTTGCTAATTTATTGCAGATTCCACGAGACTGTGTCAAGGCTCCCATTCTTGTTCATTATATAAAAGTAAGATACATACACTTCTTGTTCAAGTATAAAAGGGGCAAAGAAGGCTCGCGTTCCATGGGTGTTCAGTTTCTTCTCCTGACCGATCCATCTTTTTGTTTTCCGACTAGCAGGCGTCGATGAGGTAGTATGATTTGTTCTGCAGTGCCCGACTGCTGATGAATGGGCCTTACCAAGGTGGAGATAGATTGTGCATCCCCTTGGTGTCTTGTACCAACCTTAGTACCAGGTTGCCCTCACGGAACGGGACACTGCGGATCCGGCTGGCGTGGTAACGGCGCAAGTTTTGTTGGTAGATGGAGGATCTAGACAAGGCCAGCTCGCGTGCTTCTTAGAGAAGGTCAACGCTGTCTTCCCTTGCTTCTGGCTTGCTGCTCTATGTAAAGCAGTTTGCGGGGTGCGTCGAACTTGATGTCTGTGGACAAAACCGCCTCCGTCCTGTAGACAAGGAAGAAAGGAGTGTAGTTGGTGGACTGGTTTGGCGTGGTGCAAAGGTTCCACAGCATAGCTGGTAGCTCCTCAATCCAGCAGCAAGGGGATCGCATCAGTGGCTCGATCAGCCAGGGCTAGATTCCGGCTAGGACTAGGCCATTTGCTCGCTCACAATGTCCATTGGATTTGGGGTGAGCCACAGATGCCAGGTCTAGGCGGATGCCCTTGTCTCCGCAGAATCGTGCGAAAGCTCCCTTGGCGAAATTTGTGTTGTTGTCGGTTATGATGTTGTTGGGGTAGCCAAAGCCTGTGATTATGTCTGTGAAGAACTTGACCACCGTTTGTCCATCCATCTTCTTTATTGGCTTTGCCTCTATCCACTTGGTGAATTTGTCCACCGCCACCAGCAAGTGCATCATGCCGGATCTGGCCATTTTAAAAGGGCCTACCATGTCAAGCCCCCAGATGGCAAACGTCTAGGTGATGGCAATTGTCTTGAGTGCTGCAGATGGAGTATGCTTCTGCTGGCTGAACCACTGACAACCGTTGCATGCTTTGATGATTTTCTCAACGTCTCCCAGTGTCGTGGGCCAGTAGAACCCATGGCGGAATGCCTTTGCCACTACGGCTCACGATAACGCGTGGTAGCCACACTCGCCCTGGTGAATGTCAATCAACAGCCGGGTTCCTTCTTCCCGGCTCACGCACCGCTGATAAATTCCCCCAACACTGCGCTTGTAGAGCTTGTTGTTGATGATGGTGTATGCGTTGGCTCTGCGCTTCACCTGCATTGCTTCTACCTCTTCTTTGGGCAGTTCGCCGCTTGCCAGGAATTTCATGAACGACTTGGCCCATGTTGGGGTTTCCCAGATGGCGTATACTGCCTACATGAGCAGATTTACCTCTGTGCGGATAGTTGGGCCGGATCCGTCTGGTGGTTGTCCCAGCGAAGCAGCGGAGCCGGCAGCCTCCAGGCTGGACGCAGCAGTCCCCGGGTGGAGTGAAGCAGTCCCCGGGTGGAGTGAAGCAGTCCCCGGGTGCGGTGGAGCAGTCCCCGGGTGCGGTGAAGCAGTCCTCGGGTGCGTTGAAGCAGTCCCCGAGTGCGGTGGAGCAGTCCCCGGGTGTGGTGAAGCAGTCGCGAAGGTCTTGGAGCCGGTAGTCCCCGGGTCCACGTCCAATATTATGGATTTGGATTCAGGAGACGGCGTGATTGATGGCTTGCGCAGGTGCTCGAGGGAGACTCTAGGCGGAATTGCTTGTCTTGTTGACCCGATGCGGGCGAGCGTGTCCGCGACCTTGTTGTTTACCCTGAGAACATGGTGAAACTCGCACCCTTCGAAATAGGCGCACAACTGTTGCACGAAGAAATGATATAGAGCCATGTTTGCGTCCCTGGCATCCCAGTCGCCTGACACTTGCTGTACCACCAGATCAAAGTCACCGAAGCATAGGATGCATCAGGCCTATTTCTTTTGCCATGTTGAGGCCGTGGACGAGCGCCTCGTATTCTGTGACATTGTTGGATGCGCGGAAGTGGATCTGTAGCACATATTCCATCCAGTCTCCTTTGGGAGAGGTGATGACCACTCCGGCTCCGAGTCCTCCATACATCTTGGAGCCGTCGCAGTGCAGCTTCCAATGCGTAGAGTCACGGCAAGGCGACAGGTACTGCGTCTCTGCCCAATCAATGAGGAAATCCGCCAAGGCCTAAGACTTGATTGCTGTTCTTGGTTCTTACTGTATGTTGTGGGCGGAGAGCTCTATGGCCCATTTCGCCACCCGGCCTATGGCGTCTCTATTGCCGATGATCTCTGAAAGTGGTGCGACTGCCACCACCCGTATGGAGTGCTCCTGGAAGTAGTGCTTCAATTTCTTGTCGGCCATGTACATGCCATACATCAGCTTCTGGTAGTGAGGGTAATTCTGCTTCGAGAGCAAGAGTACCTCACTCAGGTAGTACATCGGTCATTGCACCGGCTGCGCTTTTCCTTCTTCCGGCCTCTCCACTACTAGCACCACACTGATGACCCGGTTGGTTGTTGTGATGTACATCAACATGGGCTCCTTTGCTGCTAGTGCTGCAGGAATAGGTGGTGAGGTGAGCATGCGCTTGAGGTCGCAGAAGGCTTCATCCGCATGCGATGTCCAACAAATATGTATGTCTTCTTCATGAGTTGGTATAGCGGGAGTGCTTTCTCGCCCAGCAGGCTGATGAACCGGCTGAGGGAGGCCAGGCATCCGGTGAACTTCTAGATATCTCGTAAGTTCTTGGGCGGCTGCATGCGCTCGATTGCACCGATCTTCTCTGGGGTCGCCTCGATTGCTCGCTCTGATACGAGAAAACCAAGGAGTTGGCCGGCTGGGACACCGAACATGCACTTCTCCGAGTTCAGCTTCATCTGGAACCGGCGGAGGTTGGTGAATGTTTCCTTCAGATCTTCAAGGAGTGTTTGATGCTCTCTGAACTTGACTACCACATCATCGACATAGCCGTGTACGTTTC
The DNA here is from genome assembly GCA_910589775.1 of Avena eriantha. NCBI lineage: Eukaryota > Viridiplantae > Streptophyta > Magnoliopsida > Poales > Poaceae > Avena > Avena eriantha. Next base: position 288,377,046 of record OU342743.1, on the reverse strand, counting down.
TGCCGATCTGAGTCTGCAAGCACTTCTGCATGCAGCGCTGGTATGTTTCTCCCGTGTTCTTTAGTCCAAACGGCATGGTGGTGTAGCAGTAGGCTCTGTAGGGAGTGATGAATGATGTCTTTATTTGATCAGCAGGGTTCAGCCGGATCTGGTGGTAGCCGGAGTACGTGTCCAGAAACGACAAAAACTCGTAGCCAGCCATGGAATGGATCACTTGCTCTATCCTTGGCAGGGCGAATGGGACTTTTGGGCACGCTTTGTTCAGACTGGTGTAGTCAACACACATGCGCCAAGTCTTGTTCTTCTTAAGCACGAGTACGGGGTTTGCCATCCATTCCGGGTGGACAACCTCCATGATGAATCCGGCTACGAGTAGCCAGGTGATCTCCTCACCAATGGTTCTTCTTTTTTCCTACGCGAAGCGGCATAGTGACTGTTTGACCGGCTTTGCGTCCAGCCTGACATGTAAAGAGTGCTCGGTGAGCTCCCTCAGAACACCTGCCATGTCCTTGGCGGACCATGCGAAGATATCATGATTCTCGCGGACGAAGTCGACGAGCGCGCTTTCCTATTTGCTGTCAAGGCCGTCTCCGACCAGGACGAACATGTCTGACATGGCCTCGTTCAATAGGATTTTTCTCGTGCCCTTGGATGGCTTGAACTGCGCTTCTCCGGCTGGCATGGGCTCGCCAGCCAGCATGTCCTTCCGTAGGGCCACCATGTTCTGCATGATTAGGCGCTTCTCTTCCGCGATGATCATGGCTTCTGCTATCTTGGACCCGTCCATGGCGCACTCCACATACCGTCTGTAGCAACCAGCCACGGTGATGACACCCTTAGGACCTAGTAGCTTCATCTTGAGGTACTTGTAATGTGGTACCGCCATGAACTTGGTGAGCGTCAGGTGCCCCAGGATTGCATGGTATGCGTTGCAGAGGTTGACCACCTCGAACCAGACGGGCTCGTGGTGGAAGTTGTCCTCTGTGCTGAAGATGACATCCAGCCGGATCTTTCCAATGGGCGAGTGCGACGGGCCTGGGACGGCTCCATGGAAGGAGGTGCTTGACGGCTCCAGCTGCGACTTGTTGATATCGAGCCGGTCTAGCGAGCTCTGGTATAGGAGGTTGATGTTGCTCCCTCCGTCTACGAGGACACTAGAGAACCTGCAGGAATGCTTCTGGGAGACAATGATAGGGTCGAAAACCATCACGTAAGTGCCTGGGTGAGGCAGCTCAGCTGGCTGGTCCTTCCTACTCCATGCAACTTCTTGCTCAGACCAGTTGATGTACTGGGGAACGGGAGGAACTATTGCGTTCACTTCTGCCTCGCGGCACCTCTTGTCGTGCTTGGTCTCTGGCTCTGTTCTGAAGATGTGGTAGTTTCCCACCTGGCGGGGGTAGTTGTTATCATCATCTTCCCTTCGGCACTGGTTATTGCGGTTGCCTAGCGGCCCACAGGCTAGGGGAGGCGGTGCGTGTGCAGCCGGTGTGCCAGCGATCTCTGCCATCTTCTTCGTCCAGGTGCACTAACGTGTGGTATGCGTAGCCGGTTTGTTGCCTCCGCTGTGGAACTTGCATGGCCCATCAAGCATTGACTCAATGGTGTACCTAGGCCTCGGAGGCCGGTCATCAGGCTTCTGTCTCCGGCTTCCGCCTGCAGTCGGATCCTCCTACACCGCCGCTACCTGCCTAGAACCGTACTAGTTATCTGGCTGGTCATCCTTTCTCTTGCCGTGGAGGTTGTCGTGCCACCTGGAATTGTGGCCATTTCCCTCCAGCTGGCGCCGATCCACGGCGACGTCGACGATTATTTTCCCTTGGTCATCCACCCGAACGGATCTTTTTATTGTTGTGTCAGCCGTGGCATACTTGTCTGCGATGGCCATGGTCTGTGGCATGGTTGTGGGCTCCACCCGGCGAAGCTTGTGTTTGAGCATAGTGCTGTCTCTGCAGCCGTTGATGAAGAATTCAACCGCATGGTGCTCGCGTACCCCCTCGCAGGAGTTGTGCATGCTCGTCCACCGAGTGATGTAGAAGCGGTCGGATTCATCTGGACCCTGTACACAAAGGGCGAGCTCGCCGGGTCGGCCTAGGTGCTTGTAGGTGCCGGTGAAGTTGCGGACGAACGCCTGCTCGAAATACATCCTAGCGTTGATGTTGTTGTCGGGGAGGCTATTGAGCCAGTGATGACCCACACGTATAGGGGGTGTATCGCAGTATTTTCGAGGGAAGTGAAACCCAATTTATTGATTCGACACAAGGGGAGCCAAAGAAAATTTATAAGCCTCAACAACTGAGTTGTCAATTCAGCTACACCTAGAAACAATCTTGCTCACAACAGTTTATCAGTAGCAACAATTTTGTAGTAGGAAGAGTAAACTAACAGCGGTAGTAAAGTAAAGACAGCAGTAACAATAGCAGTATATAGTAGGATTTGAGTGTGGTAGGCATAGGGATGGATATGTGGGCGTTGCACGAACAAAAAAATTCACATAGCAATCAGAACATAGGGCAATTACAGATAAATAAGATAAAGCATCCAAGTACTAGATAATCATAAGCATGTGTTCCATATATAGTCATACGTGCTCGTAATGAGAACTTGCACAACATCTTTTGTCCTGCCAGCCCGTTTGCAGCGGGGTCTCAAGGGAACTATTGGCAATTAAGGTGCTCCTTTTAACAGAGCACCGGAGCAAAGCATTAACACTCCATGAACACATGTGATCCTCACATCAAAGACATTCCCTCCGGTTATCCCGATTTCTGTCACTTCGGGGCCATTGGTTCCGGACCACAACATGTGTATACAACTTGTAGGTAAGACCAAAAACAATACTATCATAATGAATCAATAACATGTTCAGATCTGAAATCATGGCACTCGGGCCCTAATGACAAGCATTAAGCATAACAAGTCGCAACAAAGTCATACAACACTAATAGAAGATACTAGGCACCATGCCCAAACAATCTGATGCCATTACATGAACGATCTCATCCAATCCCTACAATCCCCATAGCCTACATCGGGGGATTACTCACTCATAGATGGGGGAAACATGGATAGTCGATGGAGAAGCGATGGTGATGATGATGGCGATGATCTCCTCCAATTCCCCATCCCGGTAGGGTGCCAGAACGGAGTTTCTGGTGTTGTTTCATGGAATCTGGTGGTGGTGGCGGAGCGGAACTCCTTCTAGAAAATCGTCGACCCCCCCCTGAGTTTTTAGGACAGAAGGCATCTTATAGGCGAAGAGGGAGACCGAGGGGGTGCCTGGGTGTAACTACCTCGGACCCTACGCTCTAAGTTCAAACCTGGATGAGACAAAAGTGGTTAAAATAGTACAGCGGGGGCCCAGGGGCCACCCATGTGTAGACCCGTCGGCCGTCCTAACCACTTCCAAGAACATCGGGACAAGAGCGAGCGACGTAGGCGACAGGCGAAGAGATCAAATACATACACAAGTGAGTATGTATGCAAGCTACCTTACAACAGTTCTCAGAGCCATTCCATCTAAAAGAAATAGAAATACTGCAACGCCATACGGCAAGATGCAAATATCCTAGATATAGATAATAGTGTAGGATAGCTCCTCATACATCAATCAACAGAGTATCAAGCAAAAGCAGGAAACAAGATCCGAGTACGGACAAGAAGCAAATCGGCATAAGATGCCACATAAATAAGCACATCCCACCCATAGATCTCGCGGATCCCCATCTCCGGAATCTCTACACCGAATGATCGTTGCCAACATCATCTGTCTCCTCCACCCAGTATCCATCTTGCGAGTACACCTGTTCATCTGAATCAAACAATTTATCGTGTGAGACCCTAGGGGTACTCAGCAAGTCTTTATGCCTCTAAAGGGGACATAACCTGGGGTGACGCAATTGCAGCAAAAGATAACAACTAACAAACCTATAGATACACGCTAACCATCCGCCTAACCAATGATAGACGGATGTCCGTTAATTAGGAACAACAGTTGTAACAGTAAAAAGTAACAGATCCATCCTCCTTCTCGCTTACCAACGAGAAAGCGGACGAACAACCCATCCGTTGGCAGTTTTATTAACCATTACATGAGTATTGCACTATTTACTAGTCAGGTATCTAGTCAATTAAAAGCGGTACTTTAGTTATACTTGTCCATGATCGAGAAACTGTGCTTCAAGTCGTCCATAACCGCGGACACGGCTTTCAGAAAGATTTACCCTGCAGGGTTGCACAAATAGCAACACACACACGATTGACCTCGGAAAAACCAAATCAAAACCCGACGAGGCTTTCACGACAAAGCAATCACAGGATTCATAAAATATTTCTAGGGGCCACCCCAATAAGCTACCCGCAACGAAGTTGGACGGCTCCGAGACGGACCCAGGGTTTGCGAGAACGGCTGTAAACGACTGGGAACCCGAAAATGTGTCCGGGCTTGTTGATACCGCGAAATCGTGCCGTGATCCCTAAACAGTACAGGTGCTCCACGCACAATCTTAAATAAAGCAGTAAAGCATGGCATAAGTACAGGATAGTAATAAAGCCCCAAACCACTTTGTGGCCCCAAGAAATAGAAATGAATCAAGCTCTGGCTTAGGGGGGGTCCATAAGGCCTCCCGGATGTGGATAGTGCGAATAGTCAAGGAACAGGAATCAAGTACTCGAGGTGCTACGGGACACAAGTGAGCATGAAAAACCAAATCGCAGATATTGGCCACTGATGCCTCTTTCATTAGTTATCCCATTACTACTCAGGTTAAGTTGTTTAGGTACCTCGTTATCCAACAGACACTCACATACCCTACACATGCTGTGCTACGACTCGCATGGCTCAAACAAATTAATGGCTCATAGGATGGATGAACAAGCTTCGGTGGGGTTTAAAAGTAAATGTTATGCAGTACTTGGGATTCAATTTAATGCAATCACGACTCAATGATGCAAGAATAAGATAGAGGCAATAGGTACTATATGTATGCAAGCATGTGGTAGTGCTTGCCTGACAGCTCAGTTGAAGCGAGGGATGGATCTGGGTAGTACTCCTGGGATTCCTGATATTTCCCCTGCTAGGCGTCTATTCGAAAGAAGAACCAAACAAACAAGGGCCAACATAAATAAAGTGCACAAGCATATAAATAAAATGCGACAAGCAACAAGCATGCCATGATGATGATGCACAGATTACATGGCAATAATGTAGCATGGCAAGGGTGAGGTGTGGGGACAAGAATAAATCATTTTATTAATTATTTGGCCAAGTTTTATGGCCATAAACAGTTCTGGTTTTTAATAATAACATGATGCTTTCGGTAATTGAGAACATGGAATGCATAGTTGGAACGGGCTCGTCGCGCTGATCGATTTTGACATATTATTTGTCAAATTTGGAGTTATAGAATTAAAGTTATTAATTAATTAAGAAAAGGCATTTTTATTGCAATTAAACAATTTCGTAAATTTAAAATAGTCAAACATTATTTTGGATGGCAGATTTGAAATCCTCACATTTTTCTGATTCAAAAACATATATCATTTGTATTATTTGGATAAGTCAATTAAAAGATATTATCTTCTGGATTTAAAACATTTTTAACAATTTATGAAATCATTTTTATTAAACAGAAAAAGATCGGAGACTTTTTGCACACAGAGGCAGCTAGCCGCTGACGCTGATAGGTGGGCCAACCGCTGACTCAGCACAGATTGGAACGCCATACAGCAAGATCCAAATATCCTAGATATAGATAATAGTGTAGGATAGCTCCTCATACATCAATCAACAGAGTATCAAGCGGAAGCGGGAAACAAGATCCGAGTACGGACAAGAAGCAAATCGGCATAAGATGCCACATAAATAAGCACATCCCGGCCACAGATCTCGCGGATCCCCATCTCCGGAATCTCTACACCGAATGACCGTTGCCAACATCATCTGTCTCCTCCACCCAGTATCCATCTTGCGAGTACACCTGTTCATCTGAATCAAACAATTTATCGTGTGAGACCCTAGGGGTACTCAGCAAGTCTTTATGCCTCTAAAGGGGACATAACCTGGGGTGACGCAATTGCAGAAAAAGATAATAACTAACAAACCTATAGATACTCGCTAACCATCCGCCTAACCAATGATAGACGGATGTCCGTTAATTAGGAACAACAGTTGTAACAGTAAAAAGTAACAGATCCATCCTCCTTCTCGCTTACCAATGAGAAAGCGGACGAACAACCCATCCGTTGGCAGTTTATTAACCATTCCATGAGTATTGCACTATTTACTAGTCAGGTATCTAGTCAATTAAAAGCGGTACTTTAGTTATACTTGTCTATGATCGAGAAACTGTGCTCCAAGTCGTCCATAACTGCGGACACAGCTTTCAGAAAGATTTACCCTGCAGCGGTGCACAAATAGCAACACACACACGATCGACCTCGGAAAAACCAAATCAAAACCCGACGAGGCTTTCACGACAAAGCAATCATAGGATTCATAAAATATTTCAGGGGGCCACCCCAATAAGCTACCCGCAACAAAGTTGGACGGCTCTGAGACGGACCCAGGGTTTGCGAAAATGGCTGTAAATGACAGGGAACCCGAAAATGTGTTTGGGCTTGTCGATACCGTGAAATCGTGCCATGATCCCTAAACAGTACAGGTGCTCCACGCACAATCTTAAATAAAGCAGTAAAGCATGGCATAAGTACAGGATAGTAATAAAGCCCCAAACCACTTTGTGGCCCCAAGAAATAGAAATGAATCAAGCTCTGGCTCAGGGGGGTCCATAAGGCCTCCCGGATGTGGATAGTGCGAATAGTCAAGGAACAGGAATCAAGTACTCGAGGTCCTACGGGACACAAGTGAGCATGAAAAACCAAATAGCAGATATTGCCCACTGATGCCTCTTTCATTAGTTATCCCATTACTACTCAGGTTAAGTTGTTTAGGTACCTCGTTATCCAACAGACACTCACATACCCTACACATGCTGTGCTACGACTCACATGGCTCAAACAAATTCTGTAGTAATGGCTCATAGGATGGATGAACAAGCTTCGGTGGGGTTTAAAAGTAAATGCTATGCAGTACTTGGGATTCAATTTAATGCAATCACGACGCAATGATGCAAGAATAAGATAGAGGCAATAGGTACTATATGTATGCAAGCATGTGGTAGTGCTTGCCTGACAGCTCAGTTGAAGCGAGGGATGGATCTGGGTAGTACTCCTGGGATTCCTGATATCTCCTCGAAAGAAGAACCAAACAAACAAGGGCCAACATAAATAAAGTGCACAAGCATATAAATAAAATTCGACAAGCAACAAGCATGCCATGATGAATGATGCACAGATTACATGGCAATAATGTAGCATGGCAAGGGTGAGGTGTGGGGACAAGAATAAATCATTTTATTAATTATTTGGCCAAGTTTTATTGCCATAAACAGTTCTTGTTTTTAATAATAACATGATGCATGCTGTAATTCAGAACATGGAATGCATAGTTGGAACGGGCTCGTCGCGCATATTGATTTTGACATATTATTTGTCAAATTTGGAGTTATAGAATTAAAGTTATTAATTAATTAAGAAAAGGCATTTTTATTGCAATTAAACAATTTCGAAAATTTAAAATCGTCAAACATTATTTTGGATGGCAGATTTGAAATCCTCACATTTTTCTTATTCAAAAACATATATCATTTGTATTATTTCGATAAGTCAATTAAAAGATATTATTTTCTCGATTTAAAACATTTTTAACAATTTCTGAAATCATTTTTATTAAACAGAAAAAGATCGTAGACTTTTTGCACACAGAGGCAGATAGCCGCTGACGCTGACTCAGCACGGGTGGGGCGACGCGGTCCACGTGGGACTTTTCCCACCGAGGGGATAACCAGCCTGTGCGTTTGGCAGGTGGGGCCGGCTATGCACGGGGCCACGCACGGGCGCGCGAATTGGGCGCTGCCACATGGCGCAGACGGGGACGGCGGGTTGAGGGAACAAAAGCCGGGGTACCTTTTTGTAAAAAGGACACAGAGGCAGACAGATGGGACCAGGTGGAGCGCATGTTGAGTGCAACAAAAAGCTAGGGGGTATCCGCAAAAAGGCTCGCGGGTACTGTTTCTCTTCTCGTCAGTTTTCTGACGAATCTTACGGACAGTGCACGGCGCGACGGGGGATCGAACTCGCGACGCGGCGTGCGCGCGCGGCGGTGACTGCCGCTGGGGCTAGCGGGGTTGGTGTTGGGTACCAGCTACGCGACTAGAAGGCCCTATTGCATTGCGACGGTGGAGAAGTAACTGCAGCCGCCGTGCATAGAGGGAGTTCGACGGAAAGATTGACGCGACTGGGAAGCCAAGATGAACAGGGGCATGTCTAGGGGGATCAGTGGCTCACCACGGGGCCCTCGGTGGCGTTGGATCGGCTTGGTACGCCGGAGAGCGACGTCGATGCTAGCGGACGGCGAGCTAGGGTTTGCGTCGGGCTCGACGATGATCTCCGGGTCCGGTTCTTCTCCTCCTCGCTGCTGTGTACGGGGACGGTCCATAGGAACTCCTCGGTCTTCCCCAACGCCTCAACACCACGCCCGCCTCCTGCTAACTTCTATGGCGAGCCAGTGCCGACGGTGGCCGATCGGAGGTGGAGAAGAGAGGGGGTAGCGGTAGGTAGGAAGGGCTGCGGCGGCAGAGCCCTGGGGATCTGGGAATGACGCACGTTAGAGGGGGAGGGGGTAGATAAGGCTGCGGGAGAGGGAGAGCACATGGGTGGCTAGGGTGTAAAAGGTGGTCGCGGCCAGCTTTCTCCTCTCCTCCTCCTCACGTGTCCAGCGAGGCTCGGAAGGGGCTGCCGCTAGGACCAGAGGGGTACGGCGCAAGGAGGCTCGGGTGGGGCTTCCTGGCAGCGAGAGAGACGAACACAGAGAGGAGGGGCTTGGCTAGGGTTTGGTGAGGTGAGTGTGTAGTATCTAGGTTAGTGGTGGATAGGTTTAGGGTGAATGTGTAGCTAGGTAGGATAGATAGCTATTTAGGATGGGTATGTTGAATAGATAGAGATTTAAAATTTGAACCGATCCAAAGAACATGATTCAACAATTAAAACTCCATCTTTTCAAAGACAAGAGATAGAAAAGGTGGTGACATGCATGGGATGTGGAGGTTTTGGAGGTGAGGGTAGGAGGAGGGTTATAGTATGGTTCCAAAAAAAAGAAGAGAGGGAGAGAAACTAAGTTGAATCATGGGTAAAATACCCATGCCCCACTCAAAACCAAAATAAAAACCAAAGAAAAAGAAAGAAAATGATCTTGCATGGCCCATGCATAATTAGTAAATGCCTATTTATTATTGTGAAAACAATTGTAAATGACCATGGCATTGTTTAACACATGCACTCCCAAAATATGGAATTAAGGCCAAGCCAAAAGAAAAGAGTTGGTGTTCCATGTGGATTAGATGGAATATGCTCATATGGGAATATAACTTGGGAATGCTAGTGTGGGTGTCCCACTAGATGCATAACTAGCCTCAATACATTCCAACATGAGCATATATTCCAAAACAATCCATATGGAAGCTTGACAAGGAATTCCACTCACATAGCATGCAAAGGTGGCCATATGGCTCCCATATCCACATTGTGAAAACCACATGGTAACAAGTATGGAAACATGTAGAAATAGAAGTGGATCCATCCCAACCTACATGCGCTAGATAGAATAACCAAAGAAAGGCAAAAGCTCACATACAGTTTGGATGGTGGAATTATAAGGTGCTGACAAAGAAAAGTGGTGGAGTCAAGAAGAGATATGCCCCCAACTCAACTTGGGCATGAAGCAATATATCAAGACGCAAATAAAATATATTAAGAAGCAAATACAATTAATATAAATGCATATGAGATAAGAACCAAAAGGAAAGGGATTTATATGATGCTCAAATGCAATGTGGCATGATGACATGAGCATGATATAATTACGATGCAACACTCATATGTAGGAAGTAGCATTTTATTATTATACCATGTAGCATTACAGATGTTAGAAAGATGGGATGCTACACTAGGGCGGCCAGACCAGCCCCTGGCGCGGCCAGGCCCAGCACGCGTGGCCAGGTGGTGTGGCTGGGCCCCAGCCCCACTCCGTCTCATATTATGGCTACTAGAGTCTTCTAGTGAAATAGGATTTTTGGCTTTTGTCCTGTCCAATTCCGAGAATATTCATTTTCTGACTTTCGTGGAACCAAAAACAGCAGAAAACAGGCAGCTGGCACTGTGGCTCTTGTTAATAGGTTAGTCCAAGAAATCATATGAAAAGTACTCCAAAGTGTGGACAAAACACAAGAAAGTAGATAAAACCAAGCATGGAACATCAAAAATTATAGATACATTTGCAATGTATCAACATCCCCAAGCTTAACTCATGCTCGTCCTTGAGTAGGTAAGTTATAAAAAGAAAGAATAATTTTTGAGGTGACATGCACCATCATAAACTTGATCAAAGTATTTGTAAAACATTCAAAGCTGGGTTCATAGTACTTCAATCATAACATGAAAGACAAAGTTCTAGCAATAAGACAAAGAAACTATGATGCAACATGAAAAGGCACAAACAAAAGATTCATGAATAACAATGCTTTGCAAGATGTTTGTTTGTTTCACATAAAGAAAACATGGCATAGTAGTATTCAGCTTGTCCCTCATAGAGTAGCAAATATAAATGCATAGGACACCTTCAAAGTTCATAAGAGTGACTAGATACAAGTAGTTTAAAACAAGCAATATCAAGGTATGCATCAATCAACAAGTCTTGGGACAATGCACATAGAACTAAGAATGGCCACTATGCTCTCAAAGTAGGTGCATAAAGGTAGAAGGTGGAGACTCAATATATAAGTGGAAGAAAGGCATTCATAGAAGGAAATAGGGATTCAAGTCTCATAAAGAGCTTCCAAAAATTATGGTACTTTTAGCTTTCAGCTCTCATTGCCCCTATCATAAGAATTTTGAAGGTGATTAAGGTTAAAGTGACACAACTAAGAGGATATGCTTGACAAGTTATAAACCGAAATCTCATGCCCCTTACTTACAAAGACCGAACCTCATGCTACTCAACTTTAGTCGCGAGTAAGCACTTATCATTGTAAGTATATGTGTATCATAAAGAAACACCAACGGGGTACCCCTTTCACATGATACAGGAGCTATCCCATAATAAAAATGACAAGGCAAGCAGACAATGAGCATCTCAGCGATCTTTTTATTTGCTATTTGCATAGGTTTTTATTGAGGATGCTTCATAGAGTGATCATTATGGTGATGCTGCAAGTTTCAACCATGATTAGGCATCGCTTAGGCTAGCGGCCCATGCGTTTCTCTAACACACATACAAACTCCATGATATTACAAGTTCCACTTTTATTTCACACCACTGAGATCCATAAGCAAAAGAACATAATATCAACGGGGTACAAAGTACAAGTGCAATGTTGAAAGCGTTCCCCATGATACATGGTTCTTCTAATTTCAAATTATAAAGCACAGGCATATACGCAAAAAAGAAGGACCCAATGGTTCAAGTTTATTAAATGCAAAAAAGTAAAGTGTGCCATCAAGTTCGTGAGAGCTTTAATCACTAGTTTTCTCATAACAAGTTTAATTTGGAAGGTAGAAAAAAGCATGAATATACTTGGAATAGCATAAGATAATAGGTAGGTGTGGTGGACTCTTTGGAATAACTCGGTTTAGGGAGTTGGATGCATGAGTGGAACTCACACTTGGTTATGGAGGCTAGCAAAAGACTGGGAGCGACCAACTAAGAGAGAAATAATGGACATAATCATGCAGAGAGACAAAAAATCATTAATAAAAGCATAAAGTGATACTACTAGTTGAAAAATAAAGGATCATAAAGGCTATGGTGACTTGGAATAGTCATAACATGGTGTGAGCATGCGCCAAGTCAACCCAAATAAATCATCAAAGGAGAATACCACTATACTATGCTTTAATATGCTAGAATAACGCATGATTCATCCAAGGCACATTAAGCAATCTCAATTGTTTATAACAAGTCATGCTACGGCAAGAAATACTAAGAATAAAGCCAAAAAAATATCAAGCATGGCATGTCAAAGCATAGGCCACAGTCAAAAACAAGCTCTCTTTACCACTTAAGCATGAAGTTTCTTACACTTTTCCAAACCAAACCAAACCAAACTATTTGAAAACCAATGTGTGAAAGAGGGGGTCCAACCAATTTATTTAGCAAACTAAGAAAAACCAAGAAAACGAAAAACCAAAGCGAAAAAAAAATAAGACACTCCAGGAACAACACAACTGTGCATGAAACAATAAAAATGAAGTGTTTGGAAGAAACCTGGCATTTTTATTGATGAAGAAGGGGATGCCTTGGGCATCCCCAAGCTTTGACGTTTGTACTTCTTGGATATTTCTTGGGGTGATACGCATGGCATCCCCAAGCTTGAGCTTTAGTCCATCCTTCATCTCATTACTCATTCCTTCCATACACCTGAAATTTTTCCTTCATACAAAACTTCACACAATCTTTATTAGCAACATTAGTGCATTCAAGATAATAGGTCTTTGGGTTCAGTTCCAACACCAATAAAACTTCCATTAAAACACAAGTTACTTTAGCACTTCCCTCATAAATCTCAATTCTCCAAAAGAACTCAAAAAGGAACCAACAAGAAGCAAATGCAAATAATGGCAGAAATCTGTCAAAATAGACCAGCAGGTAAAAACCAATTTTTTCGAAGACCTTATGTTGCTCAAATCGAAAAGTGTTGAACTAATAAAAGTTAGATAATAACCTTGGGAAGAAGCACAAAATTTCACGCCTCAAAAGGACGTACAGAGATTTTACACGAATTTTTACGGTGAAGCACAGAAATCTGTTTCGGGACAACAACTTTTCCAACCATTACTTCTCTCTCATTAGAGGTTACTATTGGCACAAAAAGCAAATAAGAAGGATAAGGAGCGGTTATTACTGAGGTAATAACTTACAAGACTCATCTAAAACTTTTGGGTTATCTTCCAATAAGTACTCTTCTTTAACGCCTTTAAGTTAGGTAAGATAGTTTGACAAGATGCTCACATAAGAAATATGAACTGAAGTAAAAGAGAGCATAAAGAAGCAAATTCAAAACACATTTAAGTCTAACCCACTTCCTATGCATAGGAATCTTGTCTGCAAATAAATTCGCAAACAACAAAGTGACAGACATATGAAGATAAAACAAGAGTAACTTCAAAACTTTCAGCACATAGAGAGGTGTTTCAATACCATGAAAACTTCTACAACCATATTTTACTCTCTCAAAATAATTTTCAGTAGCCTCATGAATAAACTCAACAATATAACTATCACATAAAGCATGATTTTCATGTTCTACAAAAACATAATTTTTATCAAGCTCAAAGATAGTGGGATTAAAACCTTCAAACCCACTTTTAACAATTCTATAACACGATGACTAATCATTCAATATAGGACCATCATCTAGAGCTTTATGATAAACAATTTCTAAGCAAAACTCTTTAGTACCATGCATATCGAAGTTATGCACAAATAAAGGATTATCACAGATAACATGAGCATAACATTCATCCTCCTTTGGTAAGCATGGGGGACAATCAAATAATATAAGGGATAAAGAGTTACTCTCATTAGAAGGTAGGCATGGGTAGCTAATCCATTCTTCCTCCTTTTGTTCATCACTCTCCTCCTCTTTTTCATCTAATGAGCTTTCAGGTTCATCAATTTCTTCCATAAGATTCTGGAAGGCATTAGTCTCTTCCATTTATGGAAAGCATCTATTAATATATTCAAGAATATAGCCATTTTATTCCTTGTAATTATCAAAGCAAAATTTAAGTATATCGTGAACCTCATGTTTATAAGGTGAATCATCAATATTTTCAAGCAAACTAGCATGTTCAAATGCACCCTTCCAAGCAATAAATTTCTCAATCTGTTCCACATCATAAAAGTCATAATTTCCCTTAACATAATAAGATATGGTAACATTATCATTATACTCACATTGAAAAGGGAGGTGCTTACACCTCTTACAGCAGCAAGATTTATCAAAGCAATAAGTAACATTATAAGTAGAGCACACGTTTCTAGCAATGGTATACAATTTATCAATTTGTTCCCATAAGTGTTTCCCTTTTTGTGACAAGCGGTGTTCCTTAAAATAATATTTTTTTTCTTCCGTGAACCCACCTTGCCAATAAGATTCAGTTTCAAAGAAACCAACAATTGATAGAAAGCATGATAAAGCAAGACAATAACATACCAACGAAAATAACAACTAGAGTAGGAACTAATTTTTTTTTATTTTTTTGATAAATAAACAAGCAAACAAGGAGGAAATAAACTAATCTTGAAAAATAGTGATTCCAAGTGGACTTGATAAATAAAGCTATGCTCCCCGGCAACGATGCCAGAAAATAGTCTTGATGACCCACAAGTATAGGGGGTGTATCGCAGTATTTTCGAGGGAGGTGAAACCCAATTTATTGGTTCGACACAAGGGGAGCCAAAGAATATTTATAAGCCTTAACAACCAAGTTGTCAATTCAGCTGGACCTAGAAACAATCTTGCTCACATCATTTTATCAGTAGCAACAATTTTGTAGTAGGAATAGTAAAGTAACAGCAGTAGTAATGTAAAGACAGCAGTAACAGTAGCAGTAAACAGTAGGATTCGAGTGTGGTAGGCATAGGGATGGATGGACGGGCGTTGCATGAACAAGACAATTCACATAGCAATCAGAACATAGGGCAATTGTAGATAAATAAGATAAAGCATCCAAGTACTAGATAATCATAGGCATGTGTTCCATATATAGTCATACGTGCTCGTAATGAGAACTTGCACAAAATCTTTTGTCCTGCCAGCCCGTTTCCAGCGGGGCCTCAAGGGAACTACTGGCAATTAAGGTGCTCCTTTTAACAGAGCACCGGAGCAAAGCATTAACAGTCCATGAACACATGTGATCCTCACATCAACGCCATTCCCTCCGGTTATCCCGATTTCTGTCACTTCGGGGCCATTGGTTCCGGACAACAACGTGTGTACACAACTTGCAGGTAAGACCAGAAACAATACTATCATAATGAATCAATAACATGTTCAGATCTAAAATCATGGCACTTGGTCCCTAGTGACAAGCATTAAGCATAACAAGTCGCAACAAAATCATAAAGCACTAATAGAAGATACTAGGCACCATGCCCTAACAATCTGATGCCATTACATGAACGATCTCATCCAATCCTGACCATCCCCATAGCCTACAGCGGGGGATTACTCACCCATAGATGGGGGAAACATGGATGGTCGATGGAGAAGCGATGGTGATGATGATGGCGATGATCTCCTCCAATTCCCTATCCCGGCAGGGTGCCAGAACGGAGTTTCTGGTGTTGTTTCGTCGAATCTGGTGGTGGCGGCGGAGCGGAACTCCTTCTGGAAAAACGTCGAAGCCCCCTTAGCTTTTAGGTTAGAAGGCATCTTATAGGCGAAGAGGGAGATCGAGGGGGTGCTTGGGGCGGCCAGACCACCCCCTGGCGCGGCCAGGCCCAGCCCGCGTGGCCAGGTGGTGTGGCTGGGCCCAGCTCCACTCCGTCTCATATTCTGGCTCTGGGAGTCTTCTAGTGAAATAGGATTTTTGGCTTTTGTCCCGTCCAATTCCGAGAATATTCATTTTCTGACTATCCTGGAACCAAAAATAGCAGAAAACAGGCAGCTAGCACTGTGGCTCTTGTTAATAGGTTAGTCCAATAAATCATATGAAAAGTACTCCAAAGTGTTGACAAAACAAAAGAAAGTAGATAAAACTAAGCATGTAACATCAAAAATTATAGTTACATTTTCAATGTATCAGCCACGTCCTGGTTGAGTCGAGGAGCTTGATAGGGCGTAGCGTACGACCACCCGGCGGTTGCCGTTTGCGATGCCCATAATGGTGGTGTAGTCCACCAACCAGTACTCCGGCTTGACCAAGCCATTGTATTTCAGCGTATCCCTTGGGAGCAAAAATCCCTTTGGAAACGGCTCATTCTAGATGCACGGTCCGAAGCATCTTGGCCCGGCTAGACTTTCTTCTTCCAACATGCGTGAATGGACCAGTACGTTGATTCGTGCGTGCACGTCTTACTATTCCTCCGGTTCGAGGGGTCCCAGCCGGCCGGATAGGCGGGACTTGGGCAGCGCTTGGCCTTTTCCGGCTTCGTCAGCCAGCTCGCGGTTTTTGCTGTTAGCAGTTGCCACGTCGCGGGCATTGTGCCCACTTGGGCGGTTGCTCGGCCTTACTCCGTTTGGGGAAGATGCCTTGTTGCCGCCTGCAGCCGGATCCGCCATCCGGGGAGCCAGTTGGGTTCTGCTGTTGCCGGCCATGCCGAGTTTTGCCTCAGCCTACTGTTTGTTTGCCGTGACCACGAGGAGCTGGACACGTGCCTGCTGACAGAGCAGCTCCTCATCCTCCAAGTGGCTTAGCTCTATGACTGACGCCTCCGCAGCCCTCATGTTTTTGGCAGGGGTGCTATAGACTGGCTTTACCATAGGCGTATGCGGATCAGTAGCGTGATCCATCTCCGAACCGAGGATTCGGCCTTGTGGCTAGGCTAGGCAGCTGGTGCCGGGCAAGCGGGCGAAGCCGTGCACGATGTTGTACTCACGCATGGTCGTGTTCATCCGCCGTTGGGTGGCTGCTACTTTGCCACCTTCCTCCAGAAGGCTCTGACGCGTAACCTCCAGGGCTACCATAGCTACAGCTGGATCTGCCTCGATGTGGGTGATGGGGTTGCGGAGGTGTTCAATGGACACGTTGAGCAGTTCCTAGTTCGGGAGGCGTGAGTTGGTGGCGTGGCGATCCACGTTGCACTCTAGAGGCGGGCGATGGTTCTCCACCGAGCCTGCCATCATGACCACGATGCTGCCGCTGGTGACGCGCGAAGCGGAGAAACTAGGGGCGCGCCGGAGATGGTGATGACCTCACGAGGGAAAGCCTCTGCGATGGTGGCGACGTAGACGCGGTGTTTGCCAGAGTGCAAGATGGATCCTCCGCTTCGGAAAGTCCCCCAGTGAAACAGGATGCGTAGTCGAGGACGCAATCGAAGGAGCCGAAGGTGAGGACAAGGCCAGAGGCAACTCGCTCACTGGTGACGAGTGGAAGTCCCATGCAAAAGATGATCCTAGCCGAAGCGCTGCGCCCCACGGTGGGCACTAACTGTCATGGTGTGGAACATGGCAGTACCATCGGGGATGGCTTGAAGGGGACAATCAGGATGCTATCGGTGGCTACTCGCAACGGGTTGGGCGCAGATACTGTAAACATAGCGATGTACCCAGGTTCGGTGCCCTCTTGGCGAGGTAAAGCTCCTACTCCTGCAAGGATCTACTATCAAAGGAGCGAATGCCCAATACATATGCTCCTTGAGCTGTTTTCCTGGCTACTCCTTGCTAGACGGAGAAGAAGGTTCTACCCAACTTGTCCAATGTGGAGAACTTCTAACTTGTAATTGTCTACCTAGAACCCTAGCACTACCCCCCCTTACTCACTGAGGAGGCAGTTTACAAGATGGGTTCTAGGGTTTACTGTTTGGATCTAGCTTTACAAAGTGGGCTGGCTGGACAGGGCTAAACGGTAGGCCCAGGCTCAGCCAAGCCTCCAGTACAGGGAAGAACTACGCTACAGTGTCCAGCGCCCCTACTTTACTCGTCAGCCCGCTCTTTATGCATAAGCTAGAGCTTTCCTCGTCAGCCCTTGCTTTGTTCGTCAACCTCCAGCTTTGGCATAGTTGTCCGGTAGCGCCTGCCAGGCTAGCTAGCCTGTCCGGTCAAAGGTGTGCTCAGTAGCGAGTGTCATTCCCACCGTACTACCACCAGCGGATGCGAGGCGGCCGGCTAGGAGAGGCCTCCCAATTGGTTGTTCTGGCTACCCGGCTAGACGGGCCAGCTAGGGAAACTTGGATGCGGACCGGGTGGGGGATTCTACCCAGCTCTGGTTCCTTGGTCTGGGTCCAGACAGCGTGACCTCCTTGGAGCTGGCCGGTTGGTCCCGTCTTGGGCTACCCGGGGGTTATCCCCCCGATAACTCCGGTCGAAGCCATCTAGCCCCACGGTGGGTGCCAACTGTCATTGTATTGGGAATGGGAGTACCTAAACAGGTTAGATAGAGGTGTGGGGACTAGCAGGGAAGCTCTCAACGGCGTCTGCAGGCGGGATTGGATACGAGCAAGTGTAGCGAGACACAAGAAGTACCCAGGTTCAGAGCCCTCATGGTGAGGTAAAGCCCCTACTCCTGCCAATTTGACTATGAGTGGTATAAGGGCTACAATCGCTCCTGGAGCTGTACCTTCTATCTACCTCCTTAAATGCACTGATACAAACCCTTTCTACGAGAGCCTTTCCCCTCCTTATATAGTTAGAGGGGAAATGGTCTCACTGGCCAGTCCAGCTGGTGGGCCCCACAGGCGGGTCCCAGCCGGCTGGTCATCTATAGTATCCGATACGGTTACATCCCATCGAGGTACATGCGGTAGGGTTGTCGTGGGTATAGTGAACGCCATACGAGCCTGTCGTCAACATTGGGCCACTATGCCCGCGTCACCGAGAAAAGTCTTCGGTATGGCCGTGTAGTTGTGGGTCTTGTCGTCTGACCCAGGAGTACTGCGCATTGTGCATCACGTCGCCCTGTCCTCCTGATTGCGTCCAGCTACGCTGATGTAGCCGGTCTTGTGTCTTGTTGCTCGTCTTGGTTCCAGGTACCATAAAGTAGCTGGTATGACTCGCTCATGTCCGGCTGCACTCAGCCAGACAGACGTGAACAAACTGCCGTAGTTCTTGTCTGGTTGGGGTATCTGGAGGTCATCCCCCCGACAGTGACATAGTCAATCATCCAATCCTCCGGCTTCGTGCTGTTGTCATATGTTTTCATGCTCCGAGCTGATTGGAATATCAGAACTGACGGCTCTCTCATAATCCGGGGTCCAAAACATGATGGACCTAGAGGACCTTGCTCTTCCATCATTTCTGACATATGTATCCTGTCTAGTTTCAATCATGCATCATCTGGCTCCAAATTACTATTTCCTAGCCGAGATCCCAGTGGATTCCCCATCATCTGGCGTTCTGGCCTCTAGTATCTGGCATTAACCATAACCGAGTAACCAACATTATAACGGTCCACTATTGGGCCACCACCTTGATGCCGAACAAGTTGTCCTGCACTTTGCTATTGATCAGGTGGATTTGGTGCTGGATACTGAGGCTATTACTGTGGTTGCTTCCCTTGCCAACCGAGTTATGGCCACGATGGTTCAGGTTCTTCTAACCGACATTGTTGTGCACAACATTTTCTTGACCAACATTACCCTGGCCAGCATTCGGCCGGCATTACCTTGCCCGACATTCCCTTGGCTGTCATTACCTTGCCCCGCAACATTTGGGTCATAAGACAGTAATCGCTTGTTCTTTTGGCTCGTATGTACACTTGCTTCTCGCCTAGGAATCGCATGAGGTAATGACGCTGCTTGGCTGGCAGACTTTGTCCCAGCTCTCCCAACCAAATGAATGACCTGGGAGCCACTAGCACCACCTGCATTTGCCTTGATGATTGCCTCATTTTGCCAGTTTGCAATACACACTAAATCATTTGCCCACTCCTGCTGCCTACGTCGGGCTTCATCAGATAAGCTTGATATCTCGGCTACTCTCTCCTCCACAGCCCTAAGGTTCTTACCCGGGGTACTATATTTTGGCATACCTGCCGACATCTGACTAACTGACATAATAGACTTGGTTCTACTGTCTAGCTATCTCAGCATTGAGGTTTTTACCCCTATCTGTCACACCATCTAAATGACTAGGGCCTGCTACAGGAAACTTATGTGCCTTGTTGTTCACACGAAGGGTGATATTCAGCTCCTCCCATGCCCGACCCACATGCATAGCTCCCTAGAGAACACTTTGATGGGTTTGCTCTAGCTTGGCCAGTGCCAAAGCCGGATCTACTATGGGGGCAACTAGCACAACCAGCTTCTCTATAGATGCCTGAAGGATGTTTTCTGGCTTCTCCAGCAGAGGGCTCCTAGATCTAGGAACCTTGGAGGTTGTCTCCATATCCTCGACAAACAGTTTTGCTGACATCGGCTTAAGGTGCCGTCATCATCACCACCACTCTGCTAGCAGGTCAATCGGCGTGCTGGCCGTGAGCTACGCAAAGAGCAGGTGGATCTGCTACAACAACCACCATCTATGGGTACTTGCAGGAGATGTTTACAGCGACGTAGACCTTGTGCATGCCGAAGCTGACGAACTTGCCGTTGCACAGGAGAGGCTTGTTGCCGAAGTTGCCGAGGTTGTTGCTGATGAAGTCCAGCAAGCCAAATCTCTGGACAAGGCCAAAGATGACGCACTTGCTGGAGGCGACGAGGTTTCCTGTCTGGATGATGACTATATCTAGCACTGCTGCTGACCCCATGGTGGGTGCCAACTGCCATGGTGGTGTCATAGCAGATGCCATGGGATGGCTAAATATGGGGCCGTATGGATGCCGGAGGATCCGGGGAGGGATGGTGTGGTGGAGACTGCACATAGAACACACACAAGAACACACAATATACCCAGGTTAAGGGCTCTCCTAATGAGATAGAACCTTACTCCTGCATCTACCTCTCTATATCACAATCTGTATCAAGTGTTACAAGGTTGCTCCTCGAGTTGTATGCTCCAAGGAGGAAGAAGCTCTCTGCTACATGCTCTCTCTTCCCGCTAATGGGAAGAGATGGAGAAGAAATGAATCGACCCTCCTCTAGGAGGCCTTGGTGCACCTTATAAAGGGTGCCCAGGTTACACATTAGGGCATAGGTGGCACCGAATATACTCTCTCGATGATGCACAAAGTCATGCTCCTCTTGTCATGAGACCGCTCCTAGATACCCTCAATGGGACTTGACATGCCCATCCATTCAAACTATTGCTACGTCTGACAACTGTCCCCTCCTAAATATCCTCACTGTGACTATACATCGTAAGTCATGGCCACACCTCCATAATACAAGGGCACACTCATCTGATAACACCGGGATTCCTGGGATAGACATATGCATTGACCTTGAGGCCGACATATAACCATGGGTCATACACCAGTCCATAAGGCGGTTCCTTGATTGCACTTTCATTATCACAAAGAAGATGCACCTTGTTACATGTGACACCATATTCCTTTAAAGTTTGCCTCATCCACCAAAATTGTGCACAACAACTAGCGGCCGCAATATACTCGGCCTCGGCAGATGACAAGGAGACACAATTTTCATCTTAGATGACCAACACACCAAGGACCTACCAAGGAATTGGCAAGCCCTGGAGGTTGATTTCCTTCCAACTTTGTCTCCTACCTAATCCGAGTCCGTGAATCCATGAAGTACAAATCTTGAGCCCTTGGGATACCATAAGCCAAAGTTTGGGGTGTCAACTAAATATTGAAAGATTCCCTTAACCGCCACACGGTGGGTTTCTTTTGGGGAGGCTTGAAACCGTGGA
This sequence comes from Avena eriantha, assembly GCA_910589775.1. NCBI lineage: Eukaryota > Viridiplantae > Streptophyta > Magnoliopsida > Poales > Poaceae > Avena > Avena eriantha. Next base: position 288,355,462 of record OU342743.1, on the reverse strand, counting down.
CAAATACCGACACTCAACATGATATCCAGTCTTGATGCACAAAGATGGAGTAAAGAATCAATCATAGAACGATATACGTTTTGGTCCACATCTTTACCATGAGTATCAAGATTAAGGTCGCATGTGAGGGGCATGGGAGTCTTGGCTCCATTAAGATCCAACAACTTGAACGTCGTGAGAATATCTTGAATATATTTGGCTTGATTAATAAAGATACCTCCAATCAATTGCTTTACTTGAAATCCAAGTAAGAATTGCAATTCACCCATCATAGACATTTCAAACTCATCAGTCATTAGCTTAGAAAAACATCATTCCAAGCTTTTTAGGAGAACCAAAGATAATACCATCACCATAGATTTGGCATATGTACAAGTTTCCTCCATCTCTCTTAGTTAAAAGAGTTGGGTCAATTAGCCTAGCTTCAAAGCCACAATCTACCAATAACTTTCTAAGCTACTCATACCAAGCATGTGGAGCTTGCTTAAGCCGATAGAGTGTATTATCAAGCTTGTAGACATGGGAGAAGCCTTGAGCCACCAATCTTGCCTTATTGAGGATGACCATCCCATTTGCATCTTGCTTGTCCTTGAAGATCCACTTTGTCCCAATGACATTATGGCACTCCTTGGGTCTCTCCACTAATGACCACCCTTTGTTGTGCTTGAAGTTGTGTAGCTCTTCGTGCACGACCTCTAGCCAATCCGGGTATTGAAGCGCTTCATACACATTTTGGGGATCTACATAAGAAAGAAAAACATTGTGGCCAACAAAGTTATCCACTTGGTTACGAGTAGTAATGCCCCATTCAGTATCACCAACAATATTTTCAAGGATAAGCCCTTCTCCAACTAGCTTGGTGATCCTCCTTACTTCACAACAAGCTTGAGCTCCATCAAGAGATTCTTTAGAAACTACTTGGTCATCACCACTATTTTGATCCTTGTCTTGACCTTCAAATTGAGCTTGCTCCTCTTGATGATCTTGCTTGACATTTTGAATTGATCCATCTTCATGAGTTTGACCTTGGTTAACATGGGGTGAGACACGCCCATCCTTCATTTCTTCTTGACCTTGACCATGAGCTATCTCTTTAACCATGGTATCTTGATGGCTATAGGGTTGATGTAGATCTTGAGTAGGTGAGGGCTCCACTTGAGTAGAGCATTGTCCTTCTCCTTCCACCACAAGGGGGTGCTCAACTGGGATGAAAAATCCCACACCCATTCTTGCTATGGCTTGAGGAGGAATTTCATCACCTACATCACCAAGATCAATTTGCCCCACTTGGGAGCCTTGATGCTCATCGAACTTCACATTACTAGAGACTATAACTTGCCCAGTGGACTTTCTATAGACTCTATAAGTCTGAGAGTCCAATGAATAGCCAACAGAGATACCTTCAATAGCTCTAGGCTCAAATTTGGATAACCAATTACCTTTCTTGAGAATATAGCACTTACACCCAAACACACGAAGGTAGTGGATGCTTGGTTTCTTATCAGAGAGGATATCATAGGGGGTATTGTTCAAGAACTTGTGGAGATACACCTAGTTGGAAATGTGACAAGAAGTTCATATAGCTTTGACCCAAAAGTTGTATGGTGACTTGAACTCTACAATCATGGTTCTTGCCATATCCATAAGAGTCTGGTTCTTCCCTTCCACCACACTATTTTGTTGAGGGGTATAAGGATAGGAATATTGATGCTTAATTCCCTCATCACTAAGGAATTCATCCAAGGTGTAGTTCTTGAACTTGATACCATTGTCACTTCTAAAAGCCAAGATCTTCGTGTTGTGTTGATGCTGAACTTCATTGGGAAAGTTGATGACGGTTTGTTGAGTCTCACTTTTCTTCTTGAAGAAATATACCCAAGTCTATCTTGAGTAGTCATCCACAATAACCAAGAAATACTTATTTCCCCCAAGACTATCAAAATATGGAGGACCAAAGAGGTCCATGTGAAGGAGCTCTAGGATCTCATCGGAATAGATGACTATCATGGGGGGGGGGGGGGATGAGCCGGCTCATGGAACTTTCTTCAATGACATGGGAAACACTAATAGAACCTGAAGCAATACTAGTTGACATGGTTGAAACATCTTTTGTCACTTGAGTTTGAAGTTATTCATGTGGCTTTGAAAGATTAGAGAATGTGCTCAACAAGGCCTTATGTTCCTTCTTGAGTTTCTCAAAGACTTCATTTAGTCTATCATGACCAACCCCAAACTTGAGCTTTTCCTTTTTAAGAATTTTATTTAATGCAAGAGCATGGTCACGTTCTTTAGCAAATTTAGAGACATTCAAGTTAAAAGATTCTTTGTGGGCAATATAAGTCTCTTAAAGAGTAACTCTTTTACTTTGCTCTTCCTCAAGAGCATCGGTCAAGGCGGCTAACAAGGGGTAACCTTGGCAATGCCCATGGTTATGGAGTTAGAGTTTTGTGGAAAAGAGAATGCTAGGGATTTCATCGGCTGATCAGACAAACAAGGGAGTTGAAGTCGTCTGATTTCTTATGGACAAATTGATTATAGATTGCTCAAGGCTTTTTTTGGTGCCCCTTTGTTGGATCCTCCCAGCCGATATATAATAGGTTGGGTCTCAAGGCCGTATACAGATAAGTTACAAGTTACAATTATAACACTAATACAATGTCGGTTTCTTATTCCTATTTAACAAGTCGTGCTTTCCATCGGATGCTTCCTAGGCCTTCTTCTTGGGCTTCGTGGGCCATGAGCTGTCATGTAACCAGGGTAACTAATCATAAGAACCCGAATATTCATACCCATGTCAGTAGCCCCCGAGACTCCATTCGAATCATAGATTCGGGTTGAGTCTCAAAGACAATTTTATCATAAACATGAGTTTTTTCTATTGTTTAAATCATCGTAGGGATTTGGTACAACATGCCTGATGCATTCGATGGATCAGGAATTCATTAATTGCTCTAGGGCAAAAACACTATGAACCTACATCAAATTAAAGTTCCTAGGCTCGAACTCAGAGTTTTCTTAGCGTAATTCAGTTCGGGCTATTCAGGTCTTATCGAATACTGAATTTCAGTTCTATTACTTCTCGTACCCAACGCATTCGTCGGGACTTTTCATCGTATCATTGATACAAATAATTTTATTGGTAGAGCGCATTTATGTGCGATTACCAGGCCACACAAGATAAATCATGGGGTCTTACCTTCATGTCATGGACACGACATTCAGGCTTACTGTTGCGTCAGGCACGGTCCGAGATTTTTTGAAACTTTATCGACTGCCTTGTTTGGCTATTGGAATTGCTGAAGTTGTCATCTTATTTTCTTTGGGTGATGCTCATAAACGCCCCCTATGGGAGAAAACATGTGAGAATACGATGATGTAATGCTCATAAGTTTATATTCCCTTTGACTCTGGAGGAGCTTTTTATTTTATCAGGTGTGCTTTGAACACATGAGGATAATATTGCTTCAGCTCATGGTTTAGCCTTATATGTAGAACGAAGTCTGTCTATCGAGTGCGCGATAGCGGTCCCGATGGGAGTATCCCCCGAGGCTACAGTCAAATATTTGTGTTCGATTGTTGGCTCATGTCTCTAGTCATCAAAAGAAATTTTCAACCCAGGTCTTCTTTTTCTAGAATCATCATGATGTCTTTATCGGTTGCGTGACCAGCGCTCCCGATTTGAGTAGCCCCGAGGCTACAGTCAAATATTTGTATTTGATTATAGGCTCACATTTTTACTTAAAGAATTTAGTCTAACTCATGTCTTTGTAGTGACTTTCTCGGATCCATTGCTTAATACTCCGGAGATTTTTCATTGCTTTCCATGACGTCATTGCTGATGAAGTTGACGTACAATGGTGGGCTTATGCTGTAGTAATGATGATGGTTGAGCAGCGTGTCACCGGTGATTGTTGACCGCACGACGCACTTTTGCGCGAGAATTGAGGAATCGTGCGATGATTATCCTTTTGCAAATCAGTACCACGTGGCTTCATCATGTATGTCTTGACGTTTCGCTGCCCTTATCTTATGGGTAGACTTTACACTCCTTTCGCTTATAAACGAAAGGAGCATCCTTTTACTGTTTTTACTATTCCCCCTTGTTGCCTGCTTCTTCTTCCTTCCAACACACTTGTGCTTGCTGTTCTTGCATATTCATGTTTCCTTGTGAACTTCCCTATCTCCTGCAAGATATTCCATGGGAAAATCCAAGTTCAAGACTTCTACTGCTGCCGCCAAGGTGGGGACTTCCATCGCTGCTGCCAAGGCGACAAAGAAAAGGGTCATTGGGTGGGCTCCTTCGAAGTGCAGCCAGCAAGAACTACATGAAGCCCGCAACAACTTTCTTGTTGAAGAGGGCTCCTACAAGCTCCTAGGGGATGAGGCTACCCCGACCCCAAATCTGGCTGGCGGGTAATGTTCCTTTCCTTTTTGTACCATTGACTTTCTCTTCCCGTTCATGAATTTCTCCGCGGTCTCCTCTTCATCTACGGCGTGCAGCTTCACCAGCTCATGCCCAACTCTGTTCACCATGTGGCCTTATTTATTACTCTTTGTGAGTGCTTCCTCGGGACTCATCCCCACTGGGGCCTATGGAAGTACTTCTTTTGTGTCCGCTGTAATGCCACCGATACTCTTGTTCATGATGTTGGTGGCGCCATTTTCTCTATTTGTTCTAAGGTTGATTATTTCGACTTCAAAATCTCGGATTCTGTCCAAGGGTGGAAAACAAGTGGTTTTACATCAAGGACCAGAAAACCAAGGACCGGACCTTTGGGTTAGCTCCTTTTGACCCCAAAAAGACCTCCCAAAGGCTTTATTCATGGGACTAACATCCTACCCCCAAAGAAATAAAGGAGATCAAGCCCTTTCTAGTGTGGCTAGAGAAACTATGTACTGAGGTTGGCAAGGAGCTATCAGGGTTACAGATCTTGGCCTACTCTCTTTGGGTGCGTATCTAGCCTATACAGGCGAGGCTCTCCGGTATGTGGGCTTACACCGCCAAGAAGGACCCTATGAGGATTTCACCGGATAGCCCCCTATCCATATCTACAATAAGAGGGTTCAAGCATTTACCACGGTGATGAAGAAAAGCCTAGTTCCTTCAGATTGTCGGGTGGAGCCCTTTGGCAAGAAATTTTTTCTCCAGACGTGAGTTACTTCCCTCCTTTTTGTGTTCCTTTATATGCTATAGTATTTCTATCGCCTTAATATGTTCTCTTTATCATGTAGGATTACGACCACCTTTCTGCTCTTCCTCCCCTTCCAGAAAATAGTAAACTGCCAGCCACTTCCTCTCTATCTAAGGATTTCACCGGAGTTGGGACTGTCCCTGACTAAGAAGAGGAGTCATCTGCTACCGAATCTTCTTCGCACACTCATTATGTTACTTCAGTGCAGTCTTGAGATTTCCGAAGGGTGCCTCCCTGACACTGCCACCGCAAAAAATAAGAAAAATTGCGGGCAAGGGTGTGGCAATGACCGAGAACCCCGTCGAGGTCGACATGCAGGATGTAAGTACCACCCGTAAAATTTGTTCTTGTGATTTGCCTCTATACTTCGTTTTCTGACGCTCTTCTTCCTTTGTTGTAGCTGTTGATGCATGAGATGGTTGATATGGCCTATCATTTTATAAAAATCCGTGATGAAGCCGAAGGATCTAAAGGTTCGTTCTGTCACTTGATAACATTATCGTCACGTGATTTTATTGACTTTGTGAAAATTTCTAAATATCTAGCTGCTGCCAAAGAATCCGGGGTTACGCGGGACGAGGCTTTGAAGAGTGTTGAAGATCTAGAGGACAAATTGTGGGTCACGGATAAGCCACTTGAGGAGGCCAAGCAGAAAACCAATGTTGATGCTGAATAAAAGGAAAAGCAAGTGATTGCTCTCGCCAAACGAGATGAGAATCTTAGGAAGCGACTGGAAGCTCTCAAAATTTCTTTGACTCGTGAGTTTCTTCTTCGTAATCTTCTAGCTGTATTTTCTACTTTTATTTACTATTTCTTACTTTAGATCTCCTTTTTGTAGAGCTGAATGGACAATCTATGATGCTGGATGAGGACAAGATGGTTGACCCTTTGTCGGATGCTGTTGGGACTCTCGAGGCCAACATTGTTCGCACGCGCAATCTTGTGATTCGTTCGTGCCACGCCTTCAACAAAGGAAGTGCTGATAGATCTGAATGACGTCATCACTATCTTTGGAGCTGACCCATACCCGCTGACAAGCTATAGCATGATTCAGTCGAAGCGTGGAACCGAGACTTCCATGGCTTTGGGGATGGCGCATGGCGAGAAGGTCCACTGGAAGAAGGTTGCATCGTCTATTCCTATCGCCGATCATGGAAAAGTGATTGATCTTAAGCCCTTCATTAATAAGGCCAAGAAGTATTCACGGCTTCTCTTACGCATAGGTAGAGGTCCCAAGAAATCCATCGCCCATCCTTCGACTGGATCTCCTTTTGGGAGTACTACTCCAATTGCGCCTTCTTCGGCTGATGCTCTATCGGCTAGTGATACTTTATCTGTAGAAAAATCTTCCCCATAACTGTCTTGTAGCTGTTAGAAGTTTTCCTTTTGTTCATTGGCTTGTAATGAACCTGGTTCCCTTTCTCAAAATTGCTCCTTTTGTTGGGAGGCATCTATTTTGCCTGTATAAATGGTGTGTCTGTTGTTGTGTATACAAGTTGTTTGGTTTGCTCAAATTCCTGTATTTTTCACCTGTCTTGCCAGATATTCCTTGATTCAACTGCTATGTTTGGCTTTGCCCAGGCTTTGGATGCGCAACCATCTTCTTCTGGGGTGGGCGCATCCAAGATTGCCATTGTTCGTGTTGTTGATCCACCATTATACGCGGAGAAGATTGAATAGGTGAAGAGATTTGAAGGTAATCTTCGAGTTGTGCAGGCAATGGTAGATGTGCCGCAATCAAAAATGTGCAAAGCATTGGAGCACGAGTTGAATTTTTTAGAAGAAATCTCCAGGGCAAGAAGATGCTTTGCAAGTGTTTCGCAAAATACCCCCTAGTTTTATTTGTTCGTTCCTAGAAGTTTGACCTTCTTCGTTTCCTTCAAGTATTTGGTTGTGTGAGAGGGAAGACACCCAACATCTGTGGAGCTGAATGAATGCTCTAGTGGCTTCCTCCCAAGGTATTAGTAGTGATTTTTGGACTAATCATCACCGTGCATATTCAGTGGCCTTTCTCCAGGATTGCATTTTCGAGGTGGAACAGTTTGTTGAGTGTTGTCGCAGATCCTTGGCCACTCTATATAATGCCATGTTTCCTCATGATCCTCAACCTCAGAGCTTTGCCGATTTTATGTCCGAGTTTCGACAAGGCGAGAGGATTTATCATTTCGTAAAACTACAGCTTATAGCAGGTGCGAAACTTGCCTTTCCTGGGTGCACGTACACCACCCTATATTGGACTTGGATGTTGTGTCACAGGGATTGCCTTCTCCTCCTAGTGGTGGGTTGGTTAATATGGGGCCTCATTACACGGCTGCTCGTAAGTTTGCCATCGGGATTATCCGGAGGTGTCTGGAGGAAGATGAAGATCTCTTCCTAAATTTTACCATATGAATATTTCCTGCAAGATGGAGCATGTATATTATGTATATTTGTATTGATAAATATATAACACCTTTTTAGTGAAAAGTCACTGGCTTCACGGAAATTATTTATTACGCGTGACCCTTTCGTTTGCCTAATGCCCTAGGGTCGAGTCAGCTATTCAGGTCAGGGAGCCTAGGAATGAAGCCAATTTTTTTAGTACGGTGTATTTGGCGAAGACCTCGAGTGTCGGGTGGATATTTTTGATCAGTTATCCATTGATGTAGCCCTCGAGTGTCGACTTCAAAAATAAAACAAATATAAAGGGACTGAGATTCAGCTTTGGTAACTTATCCTTATTTATTTGTCGAATCATAGGGGTACATGTTTTGGCATGCTCGCCTGGTTGTTGGCCTTTATTGAAAATAAAATGTAAAAAAATTAAAATCCTATCATCTGTACTGTTTTATCTTGACTTGCTTCTTTGCTGCCTTCGCGTGTTCCCTTTGGCCGTGGTGATTCAAGGGGGGTTTTCTAGCCTTTCGACTGGAAGCACGACTTCTGCACGGTGGACCAGAGAGAAAGGAATGTGTATTTCTCGATTGTTTTGAATGGCAAAGTCGATGCATACACGAAGTCTTGTGCTTTTCTTCAGGGTAAACACTGGGTTGGATAACCAAGTTGCTTTTGTTATATTTGTGATGTGCCATGAGTTGGTGAGGCAATGGACCATTTGCCCAATGGCCTCGATTGTTGGTTTCATAGCGTTTTGGGCCGACCATACTTCATCAGATGAACATGGTTCAAATAGGTGCTCGTCGGGTTCCTTGGGGATTTCTTATATGTTTGCTGATTCTTGATGACCCACAAGTATAGGGGGTGTATCGCAGTATTTTCGATAAGTAAGAGTGTCGAACCCAACGAGGAGCAGAAGGTGCTGGCTAGTGGTATGGATCAGGAATTCTCTGGAAATACTTAGCAAACGGATTTTTAGCGGTTTTTGATAAAGCAAGTAAACAAAGTACGAGTAAATAAAAGACATTAGGAATAAATGCAGCAAGTGGCCCAATCCTTTATGCAGCAAAGGACAAGCCGGTTGTATTACTTAAGATGACCCAACGTTCTCGAGGACACATTGGAAGACTGTCAAATGCTTTCGCTTCATATAGTTGATTAATCTTCTTTAGCTTGCTAAGTGTTGTGTGGGTGAACCTGTGCTAATGTACCGACCTTCCTAGGACTAATACATACTTATGATTATACCCCTTGCAAAAATCCGTAAGTACAAGAAAGTAATTAAGATAGAAACCTAACCACAACTTTAAACTCTAAGACCCTTACGTCCCTTGTGCAATGGTTTCCTAACGGGGGTTCAGGTTTCTGTCACTCCGGCAACCCCTACGATTAGTAGCCAAATACACAATGCATTCCCCTAGGCCCATATAGGTGAAGTGTCATGTAGTCGATGTTCACATGACACCATTAGAAGAAGTACACCAAACTTAAATATCAAACTATTGAATCTTTCTCAACACAATTCCACTACTAACAACATGACTTCTCCCATGTCCTCAAGAACAAAACAAACTACTCACAAGACATCATATGGATCATGATCAGAGATGGAATAATGATGTATAACACTCTGAACATAAGCAATAATTCAACGGTTCACTCAATAGCATCAACTATAAAGCGTAATCAACATCAGGAAAGTTACCCCTATGAACTATGCAAGATTCAACCCAATTATTACAGCAATATGGAGATGGTGATGAGGGTGCTGATGATGATGATGGTGGTTTTGATGGCAACGGTCTCCCCTCTCCGGGAAGGAATTCCCCCGGCAGAAATCTGTCTGCTAGAGAGATCTTTTTCTCTCGGTGTTTTCTGCCCCGCAGAGGTGGCGGAATCTTTCTGTGGTCACTCCCCGAGTCTTGGGGTTTCGGGGGGATAATACACGCCAGAGGAGAGTGCCAGGGATGGACCAGGGAGGCCACACCACCTGGTGGCACGGCCTAGGCTGGCCCGCGCCAGGGGGTGGTGTGGGCCCCTAGTGGCCCATGTCCAGCCCCCCTTCTGGCTTCCTTCGTCTTCTGGAAAAATAGGATTTTCCGTATATTTTCCCGGATTTTTTGATCTTCACGAATTTTTCCTCCAAACAGCACCTTTTCCATCACAATCCCGACTGCAGCGGTCCATGCTCCAAAAGTCATCAACCATGCAAAAACAGATGAAATAACATAAGTATCACCTCTCAATACAAAATATATCAATGAATAATAGTGAATTATGACATAGAATAGTGATGCAAAATAGACGTATCAATTCTAAAGAGATCTCCTTGCTCTCAAGGGGGGAACCGACAAGCGCGCTTTCCTATGCGGAACCACTATTGGAGGCTAGATAGATTGCCTTCGGGTTTGTACGGTGGACATGATTTTCCAGAGTTTGATCAATGGGGACATGTCCTATGGGTAGTAGCTCTGTATCTGGAATTTTTAGCTGGGAAAATTTGATCTCCATGCCGGAAAATTCTGATATTTTGTTGAATTCTCGATCGCAATTATTCGAGCGAGTGAAACTTCCTCTCGTGGTTATGATTCCATTGGGAGCTGGCAGTTTTAATACCAGATATGCGTAGTGTGGCACTGACAGAAACGTGTGGTACTGCGATGGCCAGTCCATGACTTCAAACTCGAGTTTTTCACGCCTGAAATTGTTCCCTGATCTGAAGACTATGCCGAGATAGACCTTTCCTAGTGGAATTTCGGCTTTGCCTGGGACTATCTCGTGGAAGTTTGTATCCGTGGACGCTAGGTTTGATAAGGACCAATTCATTGCTCGTAGGGTTTTGGCATAGATTAGATTGATGCTGCTCCCTGCATCCAATAAAACTTTGCTCATGTCGAATCCGCCAATTTGGGCTTCCACGATCAGAGCTGAATGGCCCGATCGAGGGACCGGAAGTGAGTGATCAGCCCTACTAAATGTGATTTCTTGTTCCGAGCAATGCAGGTATTCGGGTGTGGGTGGTGCTTCTATCTCCGCCATATTAACTTGTCATGTGATTAGTTTTTAACTCTGTTGGATGAGCGCCATTTCTGGATCATGGACATTGCTCATCTGGATCGTGGATATTCGTCTTCCTGGTTTTCGTTTGTTGCTGGTTGTGGTTTCCTTACTGGCCGTTGTACTGGAGGTGGCGGTGGTGCGCCGAGAGCTAGGGTTCTCGGTGCGGTGGCGTATCCTTGGTTTGTTGTTTCAGCTGCCATTGCGTTACATACCTTCTACATCTCCAAAAAGTGCGGGAATATTTCATGAGATGGTTTGATCGCCTCCTTCCCGTGGAGTCTACGTAGAAGTGCATATTGCACGGTCCCTCCAACATTTGTAGTGGGGACATTGGCGGCTCGCGTGCCCTTGGTTGTTACCATTGTGTGGATTTACTTCCTCCGGTGTCCTCTCTGCTTCCATGGTATCCGCTGCCACGATCACCGTTTCTTCGGCCAGTCTCCCCTAAAAAACTAGCAGCCACATAGCTCGGCCCGCCGTATGCGTCATTGATGTGTCTCCTCCCGTTGTTATTGCGTCTGTCCCGGTCTTCTTTAGGTGAACCGCTTCACTTGTTGTTTACCGCATCTTCGCCATCTGCCCAGCGATGAGCCATGGCCATTAGCTATGATATCATTTTAGGCTTAACCTACCCTAGTTCCTCGATGAACTCTCTTCGGTAGAGGCTGTCATTGAATGCGTCGATTTCTCTCTCATCAGATATAGTTTCAATTAAATTCTTGATGATATTCACCACTTGATAAATGCTCGTATCGATTCTCTTGGCTTTTTCTTGCACGCTCGTAACTGTTCTAATGATGCGGGTTGCTTGAATCTTGATGTGAATTTTCAAATGAACTTATCTTCAAGGTCATTCTAGCTAGTGATGGATTCTTCAGGTAGCTCCCTGAGCCATGATCGTGCAACGATGCTTAAGTGCAGCTGTAGGCTCTGAAGGGAATATGCCCGAGAGGCAATAATAAAGTGGTTATTATCTTATTCCATGTTTATGATAAATGTTTATTTTGCATGCTATAATTGTATTAATTTGGAAACGTTAATACATGTGTGTTTAATAAAAAAAAGGAAAGTTCCTAGTTATGCCTCTCTTATAAACTAGCTCGTTGATTAACAAGATGATCAAGGTTTCCTGATCATGGACATTGGATGTCGTTAATAACGAGGTCACAACATTGGTGGAATGATGTGATGAACATTCATCCGAAGTATAGCATTACGATCAGAGTCATTATGTTTATATTTCTATAACATCATACGAAGTAATCTTAGTCCTTAGACCATGAGATCATGTTAATTGCTAACACCGAAAGAGTATCTTGATAACATCAAACGTCACACCATAACAGGGTGACTATAAAGGTGGGTTCAGTGCTACGAAGGTGTTATGTTGAGGCTCATGGATCAAGAGTGGGATATGTCCATCCCGATGACGGATAGATATACTCTGGGCCCTCTCGGTGATATCACATTGAAATAGCTTGCAAGCAAGTGATGTGATCACTAGAATGTTATATCACGGGAATGAGAAAAGAGTGCATGTCGGTAACGAGATCAAACTAGGTATTTGGATACCGATGATCGAATCTCGGACATGTAATATATCGCGAGACAAAGGGATTTAATTACGACATTAAAGGTTCACACGATCACAAGAGTCATCGTTGAATATGTGGGAGTCAGTACGGATCTCCAGGTCCCCCAGCTGATTATTGATCGGAGAGGGGTCTCGAACATGTCTACATTATTCACGAACTGTAGGGTGACACACTTAAGGGATACTGACACCATTTGGAGCAAATATGTTTCAGATAAAGATTTAAGAAAGCGCTGGAATCATTTCGATGGAAACCGGAATCGTTTCGGGTGAAATTGCAGAAACTGGTTCTGCATGTTATATTGAAATGTTGTAGGGGGTTTTATGTGAATGTTTGTTAATTAATGTAATTGACAAAATTCTGAATAAAATAAATAAAAGTGTTTTCTTTAATGAGAACTTGCATTAAATTTGGTGGAAATTTAATGGAGGTGAGTGGAATTTTTAGTGGGTGGCTAATTATGTGAGTGGGAGCTCCACCCACATGAATGTGCAAGAGGTGGGGGCACCTCCCTTGGCCGCTGGCCATGGTGAGGGGCTGCCCCCCTCTCCCTATAAAAGCCCTCCCCACTCCCTCCTCTCATCTCGCACCACCTCCTCATGAAGGTTCTCTTCTCCCTCTAGTTATTCCCCATGGTCTCGGATTAGCGAGATACATGTTTCCGATGGCTTTATCTGGAAAGGAGTTGCTGCTTCCGCTGCATCGCTGGAGCGAGGAGGCGGAGGTTGTTCGGTGGACCGAACGTGTGTGCAATCACGGATGCACCGCTACTTTGTGTTACTGGACTTGATGGTGCTGGACCTGATGGTGCTGGAGCTGCTGGACCTGTCGGACTTCCACACGATCTTGAGATCGGTAAGTGTACGAATACATCAACCACGAGTTCCTACTCGTTAACAAAACTCGTTTCCTTCGAGGGTAAGTTCTCCATGGATGTATGTCCACCTGTTGCTCTGTATCTAGTAGATAGATCTTGGTGTATAGTTCTCATCGTAGGAAAGTTTTTGTTTTCTATGCTGCGGACCCAACAGTGGTATCAGAGCCTGATCTATGCGTAGGTGCTTTGCATGGGTAGTACACATATGTTTATATGTGGGCGATGATGATCATGTTATTGCATCTTCTATGTACTTTGGATATTGGTGGCATAGTGGGATGAAGCGGCCCGGACCAACCTTACATGTCATCGTACATGAGACCGGTTCCACGACTGACATGCAACTAGTTTTGCATATGTGGCTAGCAGGTGTCTGTCTCTCCTACTATAGTCAATATCTGATTTACAACGAGTTGCTAATAACTTGGTTATCCTCGTTGTGGTTCATGTTTGTAGGTGAGACCGGTTCTATCTCCGAAAGCCCTAAGCCACGTAAAACTTGCAATTGATAAATTAGAGGCGTCTAGTTTAGATCGTTGCTGGGCTAGTGTCTTGATATGGTATTGTTGTAAGTAGATGTATGGTAGATACTCTTACAACACACTTAACGTGTAAGTTCCATAGACCTTGGCCTTACACACAAAGGAATGATAGAGATCATACCACGATGCAAATGATAAAGATCAAATGCATGGACCATATCATGTCACTTTACACATTAGATGTTTGCATCTTATATTGCTAGTTTGGCGCTTTTAGTAGCACTATAAGATGATCCCTAATTTAAATATCAAGATAAAATGTGTTCTTCCTTAAGTATGCACCATTTTATGGATCTTGTTTCGAGACATCACGTGATGATCGGGTGTACTCAACTCTATGCTTTCATACAACGGGTGTAAGACAGTTTTACACACGCGAATACTAAGGTTCTTACTTGGCGAGCCTAGCATGTACAGACATGGCCTCGGTACACGGACCGAAAGGTTAAGCATGAGTCATATAGTTGATATGATGCCCATATAGATGCTCGCCTTTGAAGCTACACCGACTCACGTGATGATCGGACTTGGTGTAGTGGATTTGGTTCATGTAATCACCAAAAGGACACGAGGGATGTTGTTTTTGAGTGGGAGTTCATTTCTAATTTGGATTAGTCGAACTCAATTTGTCATAAACTAAATCGAAGTGAATTTGCATAATTTGTTGTAGTCATTGGCATCTGTTCACTACCTTACGCTTAGTTTTATTTGAGATAATAGAACTATAGAATTCTGGATATGTACTTTACGAACTGGTATCATATTGTTTTGAATGTCAATTTAAAGTTTATAAGTCCTATTGCAAACTTTCAACAAACTCTATTTACTCCATGAAGTTTAATAAGTAGTATTAAATAAAGAGTAAGAATTCCAATGTTAGTATCTAAAGTATCATGTTTGCCTCCATGATTATTGATATTCAAAAATTGTTTTAATATCAAGGTTATCTAGGAGCTGAAAGAATTGTTTCAGGAACCATCATGTGTGGAGGATATTGTGATATCTGAAACAATGTTTTTGGTTGCATTATGATAGAGTATAATTTAGCAAAATACATGTTCTCATATTGTATGAGAATTTGTGAAGGATGGAGATGCTAGGCATCTGGATCTCCCAAAAAGGTGTTGGGAACTAACATTATACTCGCGATTCTTCCTTATAGGCTATAGTAGTTTGATCTTGAAAGTTTTCATGATAAGGATGAATAGAAGATGTAAGTAAAATGTTTACTACACTAATAGATTACTAAAGAATGGATTTTTGAAAGAACACCAAACATTTGATGATGGTGATCCACTTCAAAGTGCAAGTCCAAAGGTATTAGTATTTGACTATATACGCTTTGTACTATGTGTCATGTGCATGACACCACTATTGATGTTGATAGATTCTTTTAAAAGAAAAGGAATTGTTGAAAGAGAATCTATAAAATATATTTCAGAAAAGAAAAGGTTGGAGATGTCCAACTTAGGTATATGGAAGATGTACATGTTATGGTTGTATTCCTTGCTTGTTAAACAATGTGGTTCTGAGGTATTGGATACCGGTATTGGATACCGAATTGGTTGGTGTGAAGTGTCATACAGAACAAGACAATTCATGAACTGCAACGGCCTAAGTAACTAGCAAAAGAATAAGTGATGATGTTCATCGAAAACAAATAAAGTGTTATTGTGTTTTTCGTTGTCGTTAAACCTAGCCTTCAAGATTTGTTTTAATAATTGTTATTTTGTTCCGGTATTATGAGAACAATGGTTGTTCAAATAATTATTGTATTCCATAAAGGATGGATGAACTTTTACAAGTCTAGTTGGAGAAATCACATCCATAAATATTATTGCTAAAATGTCGTAAGACAAATGATTGGAAGATCACTTATGAAGTGACATCGCTGTTTGAATTATAATGGAAAGTAAACATGAAGAAACTCCATCTTGATGGATTTTTGGAGTCTTTTGATTTTGATCAATTGATGATTGTGAAACTTCCCTCAAGATAATGGAAACTCTGTCCATAGGCCAAAGAGGAATGGATGACTAACTTATTGGATATTATTCATGTTGATGTATATAGTCCATTATGTGTAGCCATATGCGATGGATCTTTTTGCTTCATATGCTTTCTCCGGAAATTTGAGTGAATATATTTATATATTTACTTAATAAGGAAGAAGTATGAAACATTTGAAAATTGTTCAAAGACTTTCAAGATGAAGTGAAAAATCATTGTAACAAGAAAATAAAAGCATAAAGGAAGATATTTGAGTTACAGGTTTAGCAAAACACCTAAGATTTCAGGAATTGTTCCATGAATTTGCATTTCCCGATAAACCACAGGAGTATGGTATGTTCGAGAGATCAAATCAAACCTTGTTTGACATGGTAAGATCAAAGGTGTCATTTATAAAACTGCCATTATGTTTTAAAGATTAAAGCTTTAGAGATTGCCGCTTTTACACTGAAAAGAGCACCATCATGATCCATTGAAATGACACCATATGAGTTATGGTTTGGGATAAAACCCGAATTGTCTTTTCTTAAATTTTGGTATGCTATACATAAGTAAAATGTTTACAACCAAAGTCGGATAAGCACATCTTTGTAGGTTATCCCAAATAATTTGTTGGGAATTCCTCCATAACACCGAGGACAAAAGAGTTTGTCGCTTAGAACGTCAAGTTTCTTGAGAAGGAATTTTTCGTGAAAAGTTAAGTGGGAGGACAATAGAACTTTGATAAGGTTGTTGAACCTTAGCTATATGTGCTGAGTAGCGCAACACCGAAAGTGTCCCGGTGGCGGCCACTATGCTCATGGCTCCCGTGATTACAAAGGGTGTAATCTTGGAGATTAGAGTTCTTATTGAACCATGTGGGTCGGTAAGAATCAAATAGTAAGATTTGAAACAGAAGTCGTTATTGTTTTGACAATGATGAACTGACTGCATGCAAAGAAGTGATGATGGGCCCTGACTCCATAAAATGACTAGAAGTCATAGAATCCGTGATAGTATCCATACACGAGAAATAAGGTTTCTGAACTTGGAAGACCCTCCAAAAAGGCGTGAAGCCTATCAGTCGTGTTTGGATCTATAAAGAAATAAGACATGGATGTTTAACATCTATGAAATAGTTGACATGTCGGAAAGAAGTTTACGACAATGTTCAAGGAGTTGACTATGACAAGATTTGATCTTTCATAGCGATATATAGTCTTAACGGATCAATGTAGCAACCACTACATATAATTTGGTATATGGTAGTTGAATAAACAAAACAAGGTTCTTCTAATAGAACGGTAACCTAGGACATGTACATGACATGGTCCGAAGGGTTTTGTTAATTCAAAGGGTGCTAAAAGGGCATGTAAACTTCAATACTTGAAGTAAGCATAGCGGAGTTGGAATCTTCACCATGATGAAACTATTAAAAGAGTTTAAATTCATCGGAGATGATGAAGATGCTTGCATTTGCAAGAAATTAAGTGGGAGCGCTGAGACATATTTCTAATACATTATGTACAAGACATATTGTTGATTGGAAATGATGTATCTTGAATTGACACAAGTTAAGGATTTCATTAAAATAAGATTTCGATGAAAGACTTGGGCAAACCAGAATATTAGGCATCAATATCTATATGGATAGATTAAGGCGCTAATTTGGTTGTGCCAGACATACATATATGAGATATTGAAAGGGTTCAATATGGAAACAACAAGAAAGGTTCTTGCTGCATGGAAAGGATTGTATCAAAATTCAAGTGTTTCAATGCTTGGTGAGTAAAATCACATGAAGATTTTGATCGATTGTACCATGATATGTATATATCCATAATGTCCTATGCTCTAAATGTTATGAGCATATACCAGAATGATTCATAAGATGATCATTGGACAATAGTAAAGATATTCTTATGAGCTTTTGGAAGAACTAAGAATATATAATGTATAAGTGACAAATAGTTAAAGGTAGTTCATTGTAAAGTGTTACATTAATACTAGTTTTGTCACAAGATACAAATTAAATTTATCTCAATGTAGACTATGGGTGGCACAATGTAATGGAAAGGATGTTCCATGATGGATTTGGATGAGTTCCAAAGTTGAGACATTGTGACGGATACTACAACAAAAGGCTAAGTATATGACTGCTATAGTAGCAGCATACGAGGGCATTTGTGTTAAGTAGTTTGTTATCAAACTAGGTGTCGTTCAAAGTGGGCTAATACTATGAAGATATATTGTGTGACAATAGTATCAACATATTTTAACCCGAACGAACTAAAAGTTCACCAAAGGACCAAATTTATACAATGCCATCTCATTTGAGAATGAGTGATGCGTAGAGACGCAAAGACATGCAAATACACACCCCTGAAACTGTCAGAGTCGGAGATTATGTTAACCACTAGCAATCGCGTATATGCAACACCAGAAAGCCATAGGTGTTCAATGCGCAAAGTTTTTCAAACTAGATTATTGACTCTAGTGCAAGTGGGAGACTGAAGGGAATATGCCCGAGAGGCAATAATAAAGTGGTTATTATCTTATTCCATGTTTATGATAAATGTTTATTTTGCATGCTATAATTGTATTAATTTGGAAACGTTAATACATGTGTGTTTAATAAACAAAAGGAAAGCTCCTAGTTATGCCTCTCTTATAAACTAGCTCGTTGATGAACAAGATGATCAAGGTTTCCTGATCATGGACATTGGATGTCGTTAATAACGAGGTCACAACATTGGTGGAATGATGTGATGAACATTCATCCGAAGTATAGCATTACGATCAGATTCATTATGTTTATGTTGCTATAACATCATAAGAAGTAATCTTAGTCCTTAGACCATGAGATCATGTTAATTGCTAACACCGGAAGAGTATCTTGATAACATCAAACGTCACACCGTAACAGGGTGACTATAAAGGTGGGTTCAGTGCTACGAAGGTGTTATGTTGAGGCTCATGGATCAAGAGTGGGATTTGTCCATCCCAATGATGGATAGATATACTCTGGGCCCTCTCGGTGATATCACATTGAAATAGCTTGCAAGCAAGTGATGTGATCACTAGAATGTTATATCACGGGAACGAGAAAAGAGTGCATGTCAGTAACGAGATCAAACTAGGTATTTGGATACCGATGATCGAATCTCGGACATGTAATATATCGCGAGACAAAGGGATTTAATTACGACGTTAAAGGTTCACACGATCACAAGAGTCATCGTTGAATATGTGGGAGTCAGTACGGATCTCCAGGTCCCGCTGCTGATTATTGATCGGAGAGGGGTCTCGATCATGTCTACATTTTTCACGAACCGTAGGGTGACACACTTAAGGGATACCGACACCATTTGGAGCAAATATGTTTCAGATAAAGATTTTAGAAAGCGCTGGAATCATTTCGATGGAAACCGGAATCGTTTCGGGTGAAATTGCAGAAACTGGTTCTGCATGTGATATTGAAATGTTGCAGGGGGTTTTATGTGAATGTTTGTTAATTAATGTAATTGACAAAATTCTGAATAAAATAAATGAAAGTGTTTTATTTAATGACAAGTTGCATTAAATTTGGTGGAAATTTAATGGAGGTGAGTGGAATTTTGAGTGGGTGGCTAATTATGTGAGTGGGAGCTCCACCCACATGACTGTGGAAGAGGTGGGGGCACCTCCCTTGGCTGCCGGCCATGGTGAGGGGCTGCCCCCCTCTCCCTATAAAAGGCCCCCCACTCCCTCCTCTCATATCGCACCACCTCCTCGTGAAGGTTCTCTTCTCCCTCTAGTTATTCCCCATGGTCTCGGATTAGCGAGATACATGTTCCCGGTGGCTTTATCTGGAAAGGAGTTGCTGCTTCCGCTGCATCGCTGGAGCGAGGAGGCGGAGGTTGTTCGGTGGACCGAACGTGTGTGCGATCACGGATGCACCGCTACTTTGCGGTGCTGGACTTGATGGTGCTGGACCTAATGGTGCTGGAGCTGCTGGACCTGTCGGACTTCCACACGATCTTGAGATCGGCAAGCATACGACTACATTAACCACGAGTTCCTACTCGTTAACAAAACTCGTTGTCTTCGAGGGTAAGTTCTCCGTGGATGTATGTCCACCTATTGCTCTGTATCTAGTAGATAGATCTTGGCGTATAGTTCTCATCGTAGGAAATTTTTTGTTTTCTATGCTGCGGACCCAACAGGCTCTGCATTGCAGTAGCCTTGGAGCCACCCTATAGTTTGACAGTTGCTAGATAGTCTGCTAGCCAAGCCTCGGGTTCCTATAGACCGTCGTATTTTTGGCGATCATGAGGAAGTTTGAAATCCTTGGGCATTGGTGCTTTGCAAACGTGTTGGGTAAAGCAACTGGCTCCACATAGTTCATACTCGTGCTCATTTTCCCCTTTGTAGTATCTTCGGCTGCTACGCTCCTCTCTGGATCCATCAACCCTACGGTGTGTGATGCCTTTTCTTGCATCATCTCGTGACCTAGTGTTAAAAAATTGCACCCGGTGTGGTGATTGCGATCGTCGGGTTGCCCATGCCGGGGGCTACTGCGATGGTGTGGGTATCTGTCAGGTTGTTGCGTGACTCCTTGTTCTCCTTGTGAGAGGGATGCTCCTATTGTTCTAAGGTTCACGAGGACGGATCGATGGAGGGCTACGTGGGGATCATTGGATGCTGGTTGAGTTGTGATTAGGTAGGTCTAGGCAGCGACGATTGCGGCCTGCGCTATTTTTTCTCTTATGTGCCCCTCTTGGTCTACCGACATAAATGATAGATCGAGGTTTTGGGGAATCTCGTTTCTTTCTGCTTCAGGGATATTCTATAGCCGCGAAGTCCTTCTCCTTGGTGGCACGCCTCTAGTCATGCTTCCTGATCCTCGGGTGGAGCATAGTTGCACTAGTTAGCGGCTGGATTCATCGGCTAGTCTTTTCCTTTCATCGAGTTGCCTCTACATTCTAAGTAGGTCCCTTTTCTTGTGATGGAGTAAGTATTTGTAGGCCATTAGGTCCTCACGCTTTGCTTTTTCTGTCATCAGGATTGCACCCGATATTGCATCGCTTGATCTTTTCCATGCTTCAGTGGATAGCCGAAGATTTTTCCGCTCGCCTTCACGTGGTTCTTCTCTTCTTGGTATGACTTGATTATTGGGTGGGTCTCCTATGTTTCTGTGGTTTTCTGCATTATCATCTAACAAAATATCATTAGGGTCAAGGAGTGGGTTACCGTTGGAGTCACGCGGTGTTGCTGTTGGTTTACCAATTATCATGCATACTTGATGATGCATGAGATATGGGCTACTGATATTTTTACTAGACCCACAAGAGACACTGTCCATGATGTCTAGCGGGTTTTGCTCTGGATAGATTTTAGCCATCCTGATTTAGAAGTTAAAGTCTTCGTCGCTTTCCTCAGGATTGCAATTTATGGGACTCGAACACTGTTGTGGTGCTACCTGGGCATCCGACCCGAAGGAGAGGCTATCGCATAGTTTGGTCAGATCCCCTACATCTGCTGAGTTTCCATAGTTTTCTTCGTTGTTTATTGGCTGGAGTGCGTCTTCTTCAAATGAGCTGATAGAGGTTGACAGTTCCGTCGTAGGTTCTACTGTTGGGGCCGAAGGATCCGATAAGATCAGGGCTGATGGGGCAGGCTCTTCAGGTTCCTCCACGCGAAAGTGGAAACTTCCAACGATGAGATCGGATCCTCCATTGAAGGTGGTGGGAACCGAGACAGGGGTGGACGGGTGTGGATCCGCTGCCATTGGATTGTTGCTTTATGGAGAGGGGGCTGCCGAATCCATGATTCCACTGTCCATATTTCCCACATACTGTGCCAATTGATGAGGGGTAATCTTGGCAATGCCCATGGTTATGGACTTAGGGTTTCACAGAAAAGAGAATGCTAGGGATTTCATCGGCTGATCAGACAAACAAGGGATTCGAAGTCGTCTGATTTCTTATGGTCAAATCGATTATAGATTGCTCAAGGCTTTTTCGGTGCCCCTCCATTGGCTCCTCCTAGCCTATATATAATAGGCTGGGTCCCGAGGCCATATACGGATAAGTAACAAGTTACAATTGTAACACTAATACAATGTCGGTTTTTAATTCCTTACCTAGCAAGTCATGCTTTCCGTCGGATGCTTCCTAGGACTTCTTATTGGGTTTCATGGGCCATGAGCCGTCATGTAACCAGGGTAACTAATCATAAGAACCCGAATATTCTTACCCATGCTAGCGGCAATCTCCATAGCGGCCTCACGATCCTATCCAAACATCTCCAAGATGGAATTATCCCTCTCGTAGATGATATAACATGCTTCACCTAGTTGACTCATTAGATCCTCAACACAACTCTTGGCTTCACATTCCAAGTTATCTAAGAAACTAGTGGATTCAACTATTTCCTTCTTAATATCGAGTCTCATATCATCATCGTACGAAGATGCATCAATAGAAGGAGAAATAGTGGATAAAGGAGTTACCAAGGAGGCTTTAGCCATGAGACATGTAGGGTTGGTGACAAGTTTGTCCTCATTGGGAGAGTCACAGAGGGATGTAGGTCAGGAGGTTGTGGTAGTAGTAGCAGAAGCGGTGGAAATTGTGGCAATGGTGGCCACAACCATAATCTCTACATCATCTCCATGATCCCTCTCATTCTCATTGTTTTCTTCGTATTCTTCACGAGCCACCAAAACATACTTGTGTGGCTCCTTCTTGTTGGGGAATTTCTTGTTGCCAAATTTATTATTTTGGACTTTCTTGACGAAGTTCTTGTTGGGAGTGGGCTTGTACTTGGACTTGAACACAAGCCGCCCCCATGGTCTTCTATCTTATCATATGGGCATTCAGCAATTAAGTGATTATTTTCTCCACAATTATAGCACGATCTCATCTTGGGTCTTGAGCTACTTTTGGTAATCTTTGAGAGATTACCCTTTCCTTGATTCTTCCAAAACCTTCTTGAGAATAAAGCCAATTGCTGATGTAAGGAATAATTGATGTCTTCATCATCTCCTTCTATCATTCCAAAGGAGTCATCTTCTTCTTCATAAACACTACTAGAGAAAACCCTACCCGAGGCGCACCTAGAACCCCATCCGAGGCACATATGGTATGCGCCTAGTGCGCGGCGCCTCTAGTATTTTCTACGCGAGGCGCATATCATATGCGCCTCTAGTATCTGTTATGCGAGGCGCATATGACATGCGCCTCCTATACTTCATATACGCGAGGCGCATATTAGTATAGCAGGCGCATGTGATATGCGCCTCGCATATGTTACGGTATGCGCCTCCGATAGTACCCAATATGCGCTTCCTATACTTTCCATATGCGCCTCGGGCATATTTTCGAAATTCAAGTTTTACAGTAATTTTCAAATTACAGTTTACAGGTATTCAAATATACAATACAGTCTAGGATACAGTATAAACAACACATAATTTTCTAGAAACTTGCAACTGGCACAAGCATAATAGAACCAGCACGAATACAAGTACATTACACATCAATCGCAACATACGAGTTCATACATCAACAAGTGCCAAGTTTTCACGCAACACCAAGTGTTTGTGCCACAAGTTCACACCTCTAAGTACAAGTTCACAATCACATTACAACTCCAACGACGGAGCTCTATCTAGATGAAGTAGAGAACATAACCTACCATGAAGAGAAACAAGGTTGTGATCACGAGGAAGTTCCTATACTTCTTCCTCACGTGCCTCCTCCACTTCTCTTCCGCCACCTCTCTAGTCTTGTAGCCTTTGTAGCTGTTGCCCGTGAATTCGTTCACTTGCTTCTGGCAGTCTTCCCACTCCTCGTGCACACCTAGAACCTTGCCGGCGTACACGACATAGTACTTCTTCGCCATCTCCTATACACAAGATAGATGATATTATCTATGTTAGTGCAAAGCAATAGCAGTTCACAAGATAAGATCATGCTTATATATATGGGTGCAACAAGATGTAAGAAATCACGTTCTAATCATCGGCATTTTGAAGAAAGACAAAAAAAACAAACCAAGAATGACTTGCATTAGTGCCTCATACTTAGGTTGGGCATGGAAATAACAATGCTCGCTGTTTGATCTCGTGCGGCAGGTAGAGTATGTGCCCAAATTACTAGTCTACTTGGCACACGAGATCAAACAACGGCATAGTCAAACACATGACGCCACAACATGTTCTAATCATTGGCAATTCAAATAAAGACCAAAAAAAGAAAACCAAGAATGACTTGCATTAGTGCCTCATACTTAGGTTGGGAATGGAAATAACAATGCTCGATGTTTGATCTTGTGCGGCAAGTAGAGTATATGCCAAAATTACTAGTCTACTTGGCACACGAGATCAAACAGTGGCATAGTCATACACATGACGCCACGACATGTTCTAATCATCGACATTTCGAAGAAAGACCAGAAAAAAGCAAACGAAGAATGACTTGGATTCGTGCCTCATACTATTCGTATCGCCAAAGACAAAACAAGAGAAAGACTTCCACGATTCATATAGCATGGGCATGATATGTCAAGTGGCAAAGCAAGGAAAGGATTCGGTCTCCACGGCAACGACTCATTTCGAGTTTGGTGTGTCTAAAGGAGTCATTGCCATGGACACAAAACCATTTCCTTGGCTTGCCACTTAACAAATTATGTCCTATGTATATGAATCTCGAAAATATCTATCCTCTTTCGACTTTAGGGATACGAGATGAAATAGTTTATCATTTCATTGTATCTCCAAAGACGAATAGTGACGTAATGTCTTTCCTTTCGACTTTGGGGCTACAGTGAGATATTTGAAACTAAATACTTCACCATTTCATTTAATTCATGCTATCTAATCTATTCGTATCGCCAAAGACAAAAGAAGAGAAATACTTCCATGATTTATATAGTATGGGAATGATATGTCGAGTGTAAAAGCAAGCAAAGGATTTGGTCTCTGCGGCAACGACTCATTTCGAGTTTGGTGTGTCTAAAGGAGTCGTTGCCGTGGACCCAGAACCCTTTCCTTGGCTTGCCACTAGACATATTATGTCTTATGTATATGAATCTCGAAAATATTTGTCCTCTTTCGACTTTGGGGCTACGAGATGAAATAGTTTATCATTTCATTATATCGCCAAAGACGAAAGGAAAGAAATCATCCCACAATTCATATAACAATGTCGCTAGTGCTATACGAATAGTGAAGTAATGTCTTTCTTCCTTTTGACTTTGGGGCTATAATGAGATATTTGAAACTAGATACTTCACCATTTCATTTAATTCACGCTATCTAATCTATTCGTATCGCCAAAGACAAAAGAAGAGAAATACTTCCGTGATTCATATAGCATGGGCATGTTATGTCAAGCGGTAAACCAAAGAAAGGATTTGGTCTCCACAGCAATGACTCATTTCGAGTTTGGTGTGTCGAAAGGAGTCGTTGACACGTGGACCCAGAATCATTTTCTTGGCTTACCGCTTAACATATTATGTCTTATGTATACGAACCTCGAAAATATTTGTCCTCTTTCGACTTTGGGGCTACGAGATGAAATAGTATTAACTTGGTGACATTGTTACAAGTCTACTTGCCTCATACTTAGGTTGGGCACAGAAAATGACAATATCGCTAATGGATCTGGTGCGGTAAGTAGAGTATATGCACAAACATCTAGTTTACTTGGCACACTAGATCTAGCAATGGCATGGTCACACACATGAGTGACGCCACAACACGTTTTAATCATTGGCATTTCGAAGAAATACAAAGAAAGCAAACAAAAAGAAGTAGGGTGGCAATAACTAATGAAAAGCAACAAGCACTTAAATTAGTTCATAACACAAATAACTAGCTAGTTTCGCTCACAATCAAGTTCAACGGTTGACGAAACATACTATAGAGGTTTTGCTAAGCAAGTTTAACATAGTGATAAGAGGTTACAACAAGAGCTCGGAACTAACAGCTCGCTACCTAGGCAATGCAATCATCCATACGTCTTCGGCTATTGAGTCGGCTTTAGGGGGCATTGATGAAGCCCAACCGAGTTTTCGCCATCTGTATGTGTTGGGTTCGCAGCATAGAAAACAAAAAAAATCCCTACGATGGGAACTATACGCCAACATCTATCTACTAGATACAAGCAACGGGTGGATATACATCCATAGAAAACTTACCCTCAAAGACAACAAATCTTTGTTAACAAGTTGTAACTCGTGGATGATATAGTCGTACACTTGCCGATCTCAAGATCGTGATGAAGTCCTTCAGGTCCACCAGTTCCACCACCATCAGGTCTAGCACCATCAAGTCCAGCACCGCAAAGTAGCGGTGCATCCGTGATCGCACACACGTCCGGTCCACCGAACAACCTCCGCCTCCTCGCTCCAGCAATGCAGCGGAGCATCAACTCCTTTCCAGATAAAGCCACCGGGAACACGTATCTCGCTAATCCGAGACCATGGGGAATAACTAGCGGGACAAGAGAACCTTCACGAGGAGGTCGGGCAAGAGGAGAGGAGACATGGGGATCCTTTTATAGGGGATGGGGCGCAGCCCCAAGGCCATGTGGGTTCCCCCACCTCTCCCTCATTCATGTGGGTGGAGCTTCCACTAAGCCCACTCACATCAATTTTAACTCCACTCACTTTGCATTTAATGTCCACCAAATTAAATGCATTTTCTCTTTAAATAGAACACTTTTTATTTATTTTATTAAGAATTTTGTTAATTACTTTAATTAACAAACATTCACATAAAACTCCCTGCAACATTTCAATATCACATGCAGAACCAGTTTCAGCAATTTTACCCAAAACAATTCCGGATTTCATCGAAATGATTCTAGCGCTTTCTTAAATCTTTATATAAAACATATTTTCTCCAAATGGTGTCGGTATCCCTTAAGTGTGTCACCCTACGGTTTGTGAATAATGCATACATGATCGAGACCCCTCTCCGATCAATAATCAGTAGCGGGACCTGGAGATCCGTACTGACTCCCACATATTCAACGATGACTCTTGTGATCGTGTGAACCTTTAACGTCATAACTAAATCCCTTTGTCTCGTGATATATTACATGTCCGAGATTTGATCATTGGCATCCAAATACCTAGTTTGATCTCGATACCGACATGCACTCTTTTCTCGTTCCCGTGATATAACATTCTAGTGATCACATCACTTGCTTGCAAGCTATTTCAATGTGATATCACCGAGAGGGCCCAGAGTATATCTATCCGTCATTGGGATGGACAAATCCCACTCTTGATCCGTGAGCCTCAACATAACACCTTCGTAGCACTGAACCCACCTTTATAGTCACCCTGTTACGGTGTGACGTTTGATGTTATCAAGATACTCTTCCGGTGTTAGAAATTAACATGATCTCATGGTTTAAGGACTAAGATTACTTCGTATGATGTTATATCGATATAAACATAATGACTTTGATCGTAATGCTATACTTCGGATGGATGTTCATCACATCATTCCAGCAATGTTGTGACCTCGTTATTAACAACATCCAATGTCCATGATCAGGAAACCTTGATCATCTTGTTAATCAACAAACTAGTCTATAAGAGAGGCATAACTAGGAACCTTTTATTTGTTTATTAAACACACATGTATTGACGTTTCCAATCAATACAATTATAGCATGCAAAATAAACATTTATCATAAACATGGAATAATATAATAACCACTTTATTATTGCCTCTCGGGCATATTCCCTTCAGTATGAACATCCTGCGGTCACCCTGCTGCGCTAAGCGTTCGTCTATCTCCCTATTGGGCGGTGTATGGCCACCGTAGAAGGTGCCCCCGGATTTCATGACTTCCTGGTGCACGATTGTTGTGATCTCCTCCTGGATGTTGAAGAAGTGCCGCCTGAGGTTACGGTCATGTATTATTGCAAGCCTTTTAGCCCACTTCGCAAGGTCAGATGGCAGTGTTTTGCTCTCCATGTCATTGAAGAACACCTTCATGTGGTAAATGGCGTAGAAGGCATCCTTCCTGCTAGACGGCTGCTTAACGCAGGCGAACTTGGTGTTGTGGCGAAACACGTGTGCGCCGAACTTCACATGTGGTGTTGCCGGTTTGATGCCTCTGGCTGCGACGTAGCCGGTGAGAGCACCATCAAGAATGTTCTTGATATTGGTGTAGTTTTTTGGGATCGCACTGTTTGAGTCGAGGTACACGGCTGTTGAGTGTTTTAAAATCAAGCATATGACCATGCAGCCTGTCTAATCATCCTCCGTGATGGGATAGTAGGGAAGGAGAATCACATCCTTGTCCGAGTATTTTTGTAGGAAGGTTGAGAGGCAGTTGGTCGCCAGCGCTATGATCTCGGCATCTTTTAGGACGACGTCACGCATGAAGTAGGGATCAACTATCTGGATGCCCGGGATCTTGTCTTTGGTGATCTGCATGGCCATATTGAGGGAGAATAGCCAGACCGGGGTATTGTGCAGCCGGGAACCATTCAACATGTCAAAGATGTCGGAATGCCGCAGGTAGAAGATATCCACTAGGGGTACACTAACGAAGCACGACACATAAGGCACCTTAGCCTTCAAAATGAGGTACAACTAATCATTCACGTGAATGCGGCGCCCCTCAATTGTGAGATAGCTATAATGAAGATTGCGCATTTGAGAGCTTGCGACCTCGAGCAACGAGTTACACATCATCGGTGCACCTGCCACGTGCTGCTGATTCCTGCCTTGCCCCACAGGGCCATCCTGAGCCCAGAGAAAAAGATTTGGACCCTTGCTCTGGCACCCTTAGGCTTCCTTTTGCGACCCTGCTTATTGCCCTTTGGGGCGTCGGCCACTGTGTTCACCTCACCGATCACCTTATGAAGGGTTCTGGGGCTGATCAAAGGAAGTGCTGGCCTCGGAGGCTCGGTGAAGGGGGAAGGTGGCGGCATCTCCTGACTAGTTGGGTAGAGACGCACCTGGCAAGGGGGTTTCGCCGGTGCTGGTTGGGTATGGGCAACTTGATGTGTGCCTGATGGTCCTGGCTCATACCAATCAGAAAACCTTGTGTTAACGAACTAGTCGGTGAAGTTCGGATCAATTTCTCCATCATCATCATAGGGATCCTGTGCCATGTTGTCCAAGTCTGCCATCTCGAAGTCTTCATCATGTGCTGGTTGTGCTGCCTCTAGGGTGATGTTGAGCTGGTCCTCCGTCCCAAAATAGATCCGGCTCTTCGGCCATAGGTACAAGTAGCCGAAGCCGGTATTGAGGATCGCTACCATCTCCTCATCATCCCATCATTGAGGTTGAGAGGGAGGTTCCACTTGCTCATAGACCAGAAGCACCATACTATATCTGACCCTCATCATGTCGGCTGGCATTGTGACATTGTGCATTTTGTGGTTCCCCAGTTGAATGATAGTACCCTTGGCAACATCCTTCAACTGGCCGCCCACCCAGTGCATTAGAGTGCAAGGAGTGTCTCTCTGTGAAAGACATGTACGCCGGGCGTTAATAAAATGAAGATCAAGCCATCGGTGTGGTTAAGCTTCCCAACTCTCTCTTTAATTAGTTAGTTACCTTGAGGGCATCGAACTCAGCAAAGGTCGATGCACCTCCACTGGCAGGCTTGAGGGCGCAGGTGGCGGAGTGGCTGCGTGATGGCATAGTGGTGCGGGTCGGCGCCTTCGCCACAACGGGCAAGTTAAGCTCCAGAGATGGAGGAGTCTCCACCACCACCGGCCCCGCTGGAGGAGTCACCAGTGCCTCCGGCCACGCCACGTTGTCCAATTGGGCGCTTTCGAGGTTGGGAACCAGTGGCGGCCCTCGTTACCACCCTTCAGCCACTTGCTGTACTTTTCCATGTAGGCGGGAAGGCTGGTGTTGAGGTTATCGTGCACTTGTGACTGGACTTGTGCCTGGAATTGTGTATGAACTTGTTCTTGGAACTTTGTCTCGGTAGCCGACACAGCATGGTTCACGACATATTGGACTATATTGGGAATGGCTTCTACCTGTTCCCTTAGGTGTCTTACCTCGGTGCTTTCGGCTTTCCTGCCCTTCCGCTCCGTGGTGCCATAGTACTCGGACCATGTTATGCCACCAAAGACAACCACACGACTAGACGACGACGGGGCCGCTGGGGGCTCGACATTCTTGGTCCGGTTCAGCGCCGTGTTAAAAGTGGTGTCCCACTTGGCGACAGGCGCCGACCCCTAGGATGAGGAGCTCCTACACTCCTCGTCCTGCACACAAGGAACGCGAAGCATTTGATCAGAAAACTAGACTTCATTGATTAATCGTGAATGCAATTAATCGACTTGCATGCAAACTACTTACATATTTTCTCATGAAGTCCGTCACCTTCGTAGCGAAGGGGCCAACAGGCTCCGAGGAATAATCAGAACTCCCTTTCGGCATGGCAAACTGGGCCCTGGCAAAGTGTTTTTCCTGTGGCTCTTTTATGTCGTCAAAGGGAGGTGTCACCCCCCTAGCACAAGCGTCGGCATCCTCCTTCTCCTATTTGGGAATCACAGCTCTATAACCGCCGGAGCCGAGATTGTGGGTACCAGTGTTCTTCTCCAACTCCTTGAAGTACTGACTCTTGGCCTTGCCCATGGCGGATTCACATCTAGCCTTGAACACCTTGAAGTGTTCTTTCGTGACCAGAGGCTCCTTCTTAACGACCTCCGAATAACTTAGTTCATCCTTGAAAATCAGCTTCTTCACTCGGACCTTCCAATTCGACAAGGCCTTGGTCATCTTCGTGAGGGCGTACTTGTTCACCGGATTCCCTTTGAGATTGTTGTTATTGTACTTGTGTTCCTCATCACCCGGGAACACGTATCTTGCGTGCAGCTTCCTGAAGGGTGGGATGAGGAAACCCCTGTTCTCTTGGGCCTTCAGGTTCTCCGTGTTGATCGTGATGGTGTTCTGGAGGATTGCCACGAGCTGGTTTGAGTTACCCGCGACAAACTCGGCCGGCTCCAAAGGCGCACCTTCAACGTTCACGCTTGTGATGATGGACCTTTTGATGTCGACCACTGTCGGGGTCCGCTCCTTCCGGGCCTTCTTTGATGTGCTACCACCATACATAGTTGCTTCACCGCCGCCATCAGTGGTAGTGGTGTCGCCATCGGTGTCCCCCATCTCCTCATCTCCTGACGAGGTATCCGCGTCAGCCTCCATCACGTCGTCCCGCGGGACGAATTCCGGGTCCTCTTGGGATTCCATCTCCGCCTGCTGCTCCCAAAAGGACTTCTTGCTAGAAGGGCCTAGCTCCGCCGACATTTCTAAACACACAAATAAATGGAACTAATAAGCTAAAAAATTCACAGAAAATTTCGGCATAACCTTTGCTAATTTTCTATGTCTAGGAGTGCTATAAATTCGCCGGAACAGAAATGAATCAATATTCCGGCGAAACATTGGCAACTCAAAAAGAAAAACCCGCACAAAAAACCTTAAATAGGCACAAACACAGCCATTTTGATGCCAGCATACACAAGCACTACCACTGTGTACACTCCAAATGGAGGGATCATAGTGGCAGATGTAGTAGCAGCAGCCACAGAATTTAGAAACCAAAATAGGGAATTCAAACTATGCAAAAGCTGGACAGTATACGCAATATATGCATAAAATAAATATTAGGTGTTGAAGCAGTACAAGCAGTTCATTAGTACCAGATGTACATCACAGAGAATAAGAGCCACTACCTGCAGTTCATTAGTACAAGAAGTACAAGCTCTCATTAGTACACTTTATTATAGAAAACACAACCCCTTTTTGATTAAATGTTCTCTGTGCTATGCTATTGGTGCTATTGTTCAAGATCAGTCAAACACATGTCCAAGTTCAGTCAGGCACATCTCCAATTAATCTACAAAGATTAGCTAGAATAGCCTCAACTCCTTTTTTCGCAAACTTATCAACCAAACATTAATGCACTGTTTTATATCTGTGAACTGACACACAGGGGAATTTTTATTTTCCATATAAACTTATAAGGGATAGTCTACCCAAATTGCATGGCATGGTAGAAAGATTTATAAGAAAATTTTCGAAAAGCTTTTAGCTTCCAAAGAAGCTTATCTGATTCTTCTAATATATGGGAGTAATTTACTATTTTGAGAATGTTGATATGATCATTAAATACATCAGAGTTCTCCCTAATTTAATAAGGTTTGGTACAATTTATGTCGTTTTCTACAGATAACAAGAGGGCACACGGTTCTGATGTTTCACCTTTTTATGCGATTTTCGAAAACATATCTTTTTCATGGGGGCAGATGCTAAACATATAAGAACAGTAAAGAGATATATTCCAACTATATTATCATTTGTTGAGATTTTGATTATAGTATTTCATTGGTATACAAGTTTCACACTTTCTCATATGAAAATATGGTATGTCGATCAGAGTATAAATGTTCCATACCCAAGTAAGAAGGTTAAAATCTTTCAATTTCAATCTTAGTAAAAGAGAAAATTGTGTTGTCAATTTAAATTAGATTAAGAGTCAGTTCTAAATGGATGCATGCTTAACAAATTAGCAAACTGTGATAGAAAATATAAACAAATTACAAGACAACCCAAGAAAATTATGAATTTATCACATCTATATATTTGTATATGTGGATGATGGAGCTATTTTATTTGCATGAATTGATTCTAGGGTTACTTTCAGAAAAACTAAAATACAATGCCCTCGCATTTCACCATGCTAGTTGTTAGAATTATGAATGTTGTATATTATGCACAAAGCGGTGGCCCTTAGATAGTTCCAACTGTATCATCTGATTGTTACTTATCCCCTCCATGTAAGTCAACCAGCAGGCATGTAGTAGGTTGCTGTCTTTCCAATCAATCTGAATTTCACAGAAGACGCAGGTAGCTAGTTTCAGCACTTTCTGTTGTACCTTCCGAGTCGCATTCTCAAACATTCAGTACACACATGTATGTATTGTTCCAGTCGCTATTCCTCTACACAGTTTTACATACATTTACATAATCAAGTGTAGAAGAGGATCCAGTTCATCGAATTTATCTAGGAGATAAAAAAGTTGAGCAAGAAGAGGGCGGAATGACGGAATGCAAATGACTCGATGAACAAGCAAGGTGCCTAGATCACAGGGACAGGGGAGAGGGAGGGAAGAGGGGTAGGGGGAAGGGGAGGGAGAGGGGAAGGGGGTCACGCACCTCGATGATGGTGGACGGCGGGCACGGACGGCGGTAGGAAGGGGCGACGGTGGCGCGGCAGAGGAAGGGGCGGCGCGGGTGGGCTCCTCCTGTTCCTCCTCCTCCTCCTGGGTACGGCGCCGCGAGCGGGCTCCTCATCCTCCTCCTCCTGGGCACGGCGGCAGAGCGAAGGCGACGAAGAGGTTGCAATCAATTTGTCCGATCCAGACAAAAAGTGAAAGAGAAAAAAAGGCTCAGTCGATCACAAATAGGTACCAAATGCGCCTCGCATAACTTTGCGCGAGGTGCATTCTGGCCATATGTGCCTCAGCTATTATTCACTACTAGTCAACTAGCACGCTGCGCTGGTATCTGTCAACCAACGCACATTAGCCCACTGGTATCGACCCTTGTCCTGTTCTGAAACCTAGCGACCCAGATTCAAATCCTGGGCGCAACATATTTTTGTAAAAAAAGTTTAAAGGCCATTTTTCATGTAAGAACATTGTCCAAACACAATATAAACTATAAAATATACTTCAGATATTTTAAAAATTCAAATATTGCAAAAAAAAATACAAGTGAGTATTATGAATGTGTCTCGTCGATACATAATATTATCAATACAATATTATAACATACAAAAAATGATAATTATGAATGTTTCAATACATAATAATATGCCACACACACACGACGGTTCTTGACAATAGTCGGAGCACGGTAGGTTTCTTGACAACCGTTGTCTTCTTGTCCTTCTTTGTCGCGGTTGCATAGGTTAGGTCTGGGACATCTTCACTACTTCTTTTGAACGGGAGTCCTTGATACATTGCAAATGTATTTATAATTTTTGATATTCCATGCTTGGTTTTATCTACTTTCTTATGTTTTGTCCACACTTTGGAGTACTTTTCATATGATTTCTTGGACTAACCTATTAACAATAGTCACAGTGCCAGCTGCCTGTTTTCTGCTGTTTTTGGTTTTAGGAAATCAGAAATGAATATTCTCGGAATTGGATGGGACAAAAGCCAAAGTTACTATTTTACTGGGGGACATCTAGAGCCAGAATACGAGACAGAGAGGGGCTGGGGCCCAGCCACAACACCTGGCCACGCGGCCAGGCCTGGCCCGCGCCAGGGGGTGGTCTGGCCGCACCAAGCACCCCCTCGGCCTCTCCTTCCGCCTATATATTGCCTCTTATATGGAAATCCTAAGTATCCGATCAAAAATCCACAAAAGAGTCTGTAGCCGTCGTCATCTCCATCCCTAGATCGGGAGGGATCTGACGCTCTTCCCGGCACCCTGCCGGAGAGGGGAATTCACCCTAGAGGCCTTCTTCATCAACATGCAAGCCTCCGGTGTGATGCGTGAGTAGTTCATCTCTGGACTACGGGTCCATGTAGTAGCTAGATGGCTGGTTCTCCTCCTTTGTGCTTTCATGTCTAGAACTTGTGAGCTCCCTTCACGATCAATATCATCAATTTGTAATTCTGCATGTTGTGTTTGCGGGGATCCGATGGATATTGAGATGCTATTTCAGATTGATTATTGATTCTATCATGTCTTTGTTATTTGAGATCTTGCATGCTTTCCGTTGTTAGTAGCTATCTTGGCCAAGTAGATGCTAGCAACTCCAAGAGTTAGTATTTATGCTCAATAGTGGGTTCATGCCTCTGGTAATCTGGGGAAGTGACAGAAATCTCTAAGGTACTAGATGTGTTGTTGCTACTAGGAAGAAAACAACAATCCTTTGTACATAGAACAATCGTATTGTTTACTTTACACGTAGTTCGTAAAGCAATAATCTGTTGCTTGCAACTTAATACTGGAGGGGGTTAGGATGATAACCTGAAGGTGGATTATTAGTCATAGATGTAGTTGGATGGCGGTCTATGTATTATGTTGTAATGCCCAATCAAGTCTCAGAGGAGTCAAGATGATTAGTATATGCATGTATTGCTTTCTCGGTGTTTGTCAATTGCCCCGCTGTATTTTGTTCACCTAGCATGTTATCTATCTTAAGGAGAGGCACCTCTAGTGAACTATGGATCCCGGTCCTTGTCTTTTCCATACAATCTACAATCTTTTACTGCTTTGTGTTTACTTTTTGCAAACTTTTACTTCTTTCCATTCGATACGTTTAATCCTTTGTTTTCCGCAAAACACGGTGAGATTGACAACCTCATCGCAAGTTGGGGACAAAGTTCTGTGGTTGTGTTGTGCAGGTCTCCACGTTGCTACTAGCACCGGTAGTGCGCCCTGCCAAAGCTCAGCTAGTAACACCTTCGGGGTGTTTCCTTGCTCCTACTGGTTCGATTAAACCTTGGTTTCATAACTGCGGGAAACTTGCTACTGTGCTCATCATACCTTCCTCTTGGGGTTCCCAACGAGCTCTACATCAACACCGCCATCAAGCAATTTTCTAGGCGCCGTGCATTGAGCCATCAAGCATTTTTCTAGCACCGTTGCTGAGGAGTCAAGGACATCTTCACAACGGGAGTCCCTCATAACCAATCTCTTTACTTTGTTGTTTTTGT
Source organism: Avena eriantha (assembly GCA_910589775.1). Classification (NCBI taxonomy): domain Eukaryota; kingdom Viridiplantae; phylum Streptophyta; class Magnoliopsida; order Poales; family Poaceae; genus Avena; species Avena eriantha. The sequence continues at coordinate 288,320,118 of OU342743.1, read as the reverse complement.
TTTGCTTAGTTTCTTTTTGCTTTGTTTGCTTGTTTTGTTCTTCAAAAATCCAAAAAAATAATTAGTTTTACAAGTTTGCTTTCTTATTTGAAAAACACAAAAAAATTAGTTCCTATCCTAAGTTGTCACTATGTCTAGCCTTGCTCCAATCACTGTGTCATCCGAGGATATGATTTTCACTTTTAAACAAGGAATTGAGGAAAGTTTTAAGGAAGCTTGGTCTAGAATCTCCGATCTACATGAAAAAACAAAGCCTAGAATGACTCAAAGCTTGTTCCTTAGCAGTTTTTACCTTGGAATTGCTCTTTTATATAGATATGCTTTCGATTCTGTTGTGGGAGGAGATTTCCTCCATTGTAATGAGGATGATGCTATTAATGCTATAAAGAAATTGATCCTCACTTACAACTTGCCTAGCCAAACTGATACTTCTTTCGCAAAAATATTTGCTAGGTTGGACACTCTTGAGGCTAGCATTACTAGATTAGAAAGTTGCTATAATACGCTTAGGGAGCATCACGATTATGTTCCAAAAAAGTCTGAACCATCAAAGTGGTTCCCTACAGTAAAGATAGAGATGAACACTGAAACTTTTCAAGCTCGCTGTGATATCATGTCTGATTTTTGCCTTATGCCCAAAGATATTTATAAATCTCTGAATACTGGGGGGCTCATTGAGGGAGGAAAAGAAATATCTCTTAATAATAATACTACCATATTACCTCTTGGAATAGCTGAAGGAGTGTTTACAAAGATCCTTGGGAAAACGATTTATATTGATTATCTTGTTATTGAATGTGCAGGAAAAGGACAAATTACACTTGGAAGGTCCCTATTAGAACTCCTTGGAGCAATAATAGATGTGGGAAAGGGGACCATGCACCTTTATTATCCACCAAACAATCATATTTTCCCCAAGGTTAAGAATAAAAGTAAGAGAGGTAAGGGCAAGAAAGTTGGTTTTAATGCTTCTTCATTTGAGAACACTTGATTCTTTCTTTGCTTCTTATGCCTAACTTAAAGGCGTTAAAGAAAAGTACTTGTTGGGACATAACCCAGGAGATTTAGATGAGTTTTGGAAGTTATTACCTCTGTAATAACCTCTCCTTATCCTTTTTATTTGCTTTTTGTGCCAAGAGTAACCTCTAATGAGAGAGAAGTAATGATTGGGAAAGTTGCTGTCTGAAACAGATTTCTGTGCTTCACCGTAAAAATTCGTGAGAGAGCTATGTATCTCTTATTGAGCTGTAATTTGTTTTGACTCTGCCCCAGGTTGTTATCTAACTTTCGTTAGTTCAACACTTTTTGATTTTAGCAACAGAAGGTCTTCGGAAAAATTCGTCTTTACCTGCTGGTCTGTTTTGACAGATTTCTGCCATTTTCTGCATTTGCTTCTTGTTGGTTCCTTCTTGAGTTCTTTTGGGGAATTGAGCTTTTTGAGGGAAATTCTTCAGTAGATAGTGTTCTAATGGAAGTTTATTTGGTGTTAGAACTGAACCTTGAGACTTATTTATCTTAAGTACACTAATGTTGCTAATGAGATTGTGTGAAGTTTTGTATGAAGGAAAAATTTCAGGTGTATGGAAGGAATGAGTAATGAGATGAAGGATGGACTAAAGCTCAAGCCTGGGGATGCCACGCGTGTCACCCCAAGAAATATCCAAGAATTACAAGCGTCAAAGCTTGGGGATGCCCAAGGCATCCCCTTCTTTATCAATAAAAATCCCAGGTTTCTTCCAAACGCTTCATTTTTATTGTTTCACGCACAGTTGTGTTTTTCTTGGAGCGTCTTCTTTTTCATTTTCGTTTTGGTTTTCGTTTGCTTTGGTTTGCTTAGTTTTATAAATAAATTGGTTGGACCCCCTCTTTCATACATTGGTTTGCAATTAGTTTGGTTTGGTTTGGAAACGAGTAGGAAAGTTCATGCTTATGTGGTAAAAAGAGCTCGTTTTTGACTGTGGCCTATGCTTTGTCATGCCATGCTTGATATTGTTTTGGCTTTATGCTCAGTATTCTTTGCTGTAGCATGACTTGTTATAAACAATTGATATTTCTTAATGTGCCTTCGATGAATCATGCGTTGTTTTAGCATATTAAAGCATAGTATAGTGGTATTCTCCTTTGATGCTTTATTTGGGTTGACTTGGCGCATGCTCACACCATGTTTTGACTATCTCAAGTCACCATAGCCTTTATGATACTTTAGTTTTCAACTTGTAGTATCACTTTATGCTTTGATCAATGATGTTTTGTCACTCTGCATGATTATGGCCATTATTGCTCTCTTAGTTTGTCGCTCCCAGTCTTTTGCTAGCCTCCACAACAAAGTATGAGTTCCACTCATGCATCCAACTCCCTAAACCAAGTTATTCCAAATATTCCACCATACCTACCTATTATCTTATGCTATTCCAAGTATATTCATGCTTTTGTTTACCTTCCACTTGTTATGAGAAAACTAGTGATTAAAGCTCTCACGAACTTGATGGCACACTTTATTTGACTTGCCCTTAATAAACTTGAACCATTGTGTCTTATATGTTGTATATGCTTGCACTTATTTGTTGGGAATTAGAAGAACCATGCTTTCATGGGGAATGCTTTCAACATTGCACTTGGTACTTGTACCTAGTTGATATAATGCTCTTTTGTATATGGATGTCGTCGGTGTGAAATGAAAGGGGAGCTTGTAAGTCCATGGAGTTATGTATATGTGTTCGAGAAACGCCTGGGACGCTGGTCTAATCCATGCTGACATGGTGGAAACCTGTAGCGTAACCATAAAGAGCTGTCTATGAAGCATTCTTCTTATAAAAAAAGAGTCCTATTGAGAAAAAAGAGAAAATAAATAAAAAAAGAGATACTATGAAAAGAGGAAAGAGAGAAAAAAGCACCATATTCCCATGGTAAATAAGAAGAATGCTGAGATGCTCGTTGTCTGCTTGCCTTGTCATTTTGATATGGGAATTCTTCCGTATCATCGGGCAAGGGGTACCCCGTTGGTGGTTCTCAATGATACACATGTACTTACAATGACAAGAACTTACCGGTGACTAAACTTGAGTAGCATGAGGAGCAGCCCTCGTATACAAGGGACATGAGATGTCTGACTTATGCTTCGTCAAGCATGTATACCATAGTTTGTTCACTTTAACCTTAATCACTTCAAGATGCTTATGATAGGGGCAATGAGAGATGAAAGCTATAAGTACCATAATTTTTGGAAGCTCTTTATGAGACTTGAATCCCTACTTCCTTTTACAAAAGGCTTTTCTTCCACCATTATATTGAGTCTCCACCTTCTATCTTTATGCACCTACTTTGAGAGCATAGTGGCCATTCTTAGTTCTATGTGCATTGTCCCAAGACTAGTTGATTGATGCATAAATTGTTATTGCTTGTTTTAAACTATTGTATCTAGTCACTCTTATGAACTTTGAAGGTGTCCTATGCATTTATATTTGCTACTCTATTGAGGGACAAGCTGAATACTAGTATGCTATGTTTTCTTTATGTGAAACAAACAAACGTCTTGCAAAGCATTGTTATTCATGAATCTTTTGTTTGTGCCTTTTCATGTTGCATCATAGTTTCTTTGCTTATTGCTAGAACTTTTTCTTTCATGTTATGATTGAAGTACTATGATCCCAGCTTTGAATGTTTTGCAAATACTTTTATCAAGTCTTTGATGGTGCATGTCACCTCAAAAATTATTCTTTTTATCACTTACCTACTCGAGGACGAGCAGGAGTTAAGCTTGGGGATGTTGATACATTGCAAATGTATCTATAGTTTTTGATGTTCCATGCTTTGTTTGATCAACTTTCTTGTGTTTTGTTCCAACTTTGGAGTACTTTTCATATGATTTCTTGGACTAACCTATTAACAAGAGCCACAGTGCCAGCTGCCTGTTTTCTGCTGTTTTTGGTTCTAGGAAAGTCAGAAAATGAATATTCTCGAAATTGGACGGGACAAAAGCCAAAGTGCCTATTTTTCTGGAAGGGATCAAGTGCAAGAATACGAGACGGAGAAGGGCCAGGGAGCCACCACACCACCTGGCTGCGTGGCCAGGCCTGGCCCGCACCAGGGGGTGGTGTGGCCGCTCCCGGCACCCCTCAGCCTCTCCTTCCACCTATATATTGCCCTCGGGGAGAAAACCCTAGGTACCCGATCAAAAATCCATGAAAGAGTCTATAGCCGCCGTCATCGCCATCCCTAGATCGGGAGGGATCTGAAGCTCTTCCAGGCACCCTGCCGGAGAGGGGAATTCACCCTGGAGGCCTTCTTCATCACCATGCAAGCCTCCGGTGTGATGCGTGAGTAGTTCATCCTTGGACTACGGATCCATGTAGTAGCTAGATGGCTGCTTTCTCCTCCTTTGTGCTTTCATGTTTAGATCTTGTGAGCTCCGTTCATGATCAAGATCATCTATTTGTAATTCATACATGTTGTGTTTGCGGGGATCCGATGGATATTGAGATGCTATTTCAGATTGATTATTGATTCTATCATGTCTTTGTTATTTGAGATCTTGCATGCTTTCCGTTGTTAGTAGCTATCTTGGCCAAGTAGATGGTAGCAACTCCAAGAGTTAGTATTTATGCTCGATAGTGGGTTCATGCCTCTGGTAATCTGGGGAAGTGACAGAAATCTCTAAGGTACTAGATGTGCTGTTGGTAATAGGGAGAAAACAACAATCCTTTGTTCATAGAACAATCATATTGTTTACTTTACACGTAGTTCGTAAAGCAATAATCTGTTGCTTGCAACTTAATACTGGAGGGGGTTCGGATGATAACCTGAGGGTGGATTATTAGTCATAGATGTAGTTGGATGGCGATCTATGTATTATGTCGTAATGCCCAATCAAGGCTTAGAGGAGTCAAGATGATTAGTATATGCATGTATTGCTTTCTCGGTGTTTGTCAATTGCCCCGCTGTAATTTGTTCACCCAGCATGTTATCTATCTTAAGGAGAGCCACCTCTAGTGAACTATCGATCCCGGTCCTTGTCTTTTACATACAATCTAAGATCTTTTACTACTTTGTGTTTACTTTTTGCAAAATTTTACTTCTTTCCATTTGATACGTTTAATCCTTTGTTTTCTGCAAAAAACGGTGAGATTGACAACCTCATCGCAAGTTGGGGACAAAGTTCTGTGGTTGTGTTGTGCAGGTCTCCACGTTGCTACTAGCACCGGTAGTGCGCCCTGCCAAAGCTCAGCTAGTAACCCCTTTGGGGTGTTTCCTTGCTCCTACTAGTTCGATTAAACCTTGGTTTCATAACTGAGGGAAACTTGCTGCTGTGCTCATCATACCTTCCTCTTGGGGTTCCCAACGAGCTCTACATCAACACCGCCATCAAGCAATTTTCTGGGCGCCGTGCATTGAGGCATCATGCTTCCATCTAGATGGGACCTATTCTTAACGTATCCTTTGATGTGTCAATTGAGCCTTTCAAACGGCATCATGCTTCGCAGAAACGGAGGACCGAGCTGGACGATATCCTCCACGACATGGAGAAGCAGATGAAGCATGACATCGAAGAATGCAGGGGTGGCGTAAATAGATCTCGAGATCACATAGTATCACCACGATCTCCTCTTGTAACCTCGTGAGCTTCTTAATACCTATCGACTTCCGGGAGATGATGTCAAAAAAGTTGCAGAGGCCAAACAACGTTTCACTGACGTGCTTGTCCATTATACATCGGATCACGATCGGGAGTACCTGCGTCATTAACACGGCGACGTCGTGAGACTTCATCCCGTTGAAGCGCTGATTCGCCTCGTCTAGCCATCTGCTTATCTTCCCCGTGTAGCTGTTCGGAAATTTGACTCCGAGGAGGCACTTCATAAACTGTATGGCCTCCTTCTTACTCAGAGTAAAGCACGAGGCCTTGAGCTTGACCTCGCCCTTCTTGACCTACTTTTTGCCCTTGCGATGATGGCTATTCTGCGTTTCCGTCTCCTCCTCCTCGTCCTCCTCCTCATCATCGCTAGGTGGTGGTTTAAGTTCATCCATGATGCCCATATGCTTCAAGTTGTTCCTTGCCTTCAGCCCATCTTTGGTGTTGTCGGTGTTAAGGAGGGTGGCAAGAAGACTCTCGCCCACGTTCTTCGTGATATGCATGAGATCGAGGCTATGAGGCACGCGGAGGATCTTCCAGTATGGAAAGTCCCAAAAAACAGACCTCGCCTTCCATACCTTCAGCAGCGGCTCTGGCTTCTTCTGGGTCGTTCCCGGTGCAGGGCATTCCTTCCAGTTATTCAACAACTCATAGATTTCCGCGCTGCTCCTCTGGTCCAGGATTCCTCTGAGCTCGACCGCCCCATCGAACAGATCTCCTAGCTTTCTCCATACGTGATTCTTGGGAAGCCACCTCCGAGCCCCAAGGAACACGGTTTTCCCGGACCCGGGATATTTCTGTAGCTGGCGGTACGTTGTATTATCTTTGCACCTAACGCACCCATAGAACCCTTGGACCACCTGCCCCGAGTAGTATCCATAACCGGGATAGTCTTGCACCGTCGTTATCACCGCCGCTCTCATGTCGTAGTATTCTTGTCTCAAGGCGTCCTAAGTATGGGCTCCTTCTTCCCATAATGTGGCCAGCTCCTCTTGCAACAATGTGAGATACATATTGATGTTTGTACCGGGTTGTTTTGGCCCTTGAACTAGCATAATCATGGTTACATACTTCTTGTTCATGCACAACCAGGGGGAGGTTATAGATCCATACAAACACGGGCCAGGTGCTATGTGTGCTGCTCTGGCTTCCAAACGGATTGAGTCCGTCGGTGCTCATGCCCAGCCTTGGGTTCCTTAACTCTTTCTCGAAATGTTTGTAATATTGGAGGTCCAACGCCTTCCACTAGCAAGCATCCGAAGGGTGCCTCAACATTTCCTCCTTCTCTGGATCATTGTCTTCCGGCCTCTTTCTTTCTGTGTGCCAGCGCATGAGCTCTGCTTCCTTAGGGTCCGCAAAATACCACTGCAGACGAGGAGTTAGAGGAAAGTACCACACCACCTTTCTAGGAGTTCTCTTGGTCCCTCTCTTGTATCGAGAGGTCTTGCACACCGGACACGTGGTCTTCTCCGCGTCCACGCCCCGATAGATGATGCAATCATTTATCCAGATGTGGTATTTCACGTGCCGTAGATTGAGAGGGCACGTGACTTTCTTGGCCTCGGCGATACTAGTTGGACATGTGTTCCCCTTCTTGCTAAGAATATCGTGCCAACATGCAATGTTGTCGTCGAAGAATTCGTCGGTCATTTTCTGTTTCTCCTTCATCCTCAGATCCCTGAGTGTTACATTCAGACAAGTATTCTGTCGTCTCATCCATCAAACAATGGAGTGACCGCGTCTTTCTTCATTTGCTCCAGCTTAGATTTCTCTCTAGCGGCGGCTCTGGCATTACTCGTCTCCTTGAGAAGCAGATCTTGGACATGAGGGTCTCACAGCCAGCTCGAATCATGTTCAAAACCTTGATCTTTGTGTTCATGCCCGGCGCCACCTTGATCAGCTTCGTGTTCATGCCCGGCATCTTGATCTTCACCATTATTGACATCCTCATCATCATCTTCATCATCACGTATCTACCGAGTGTAGCCATCCATGAAACTACGTCGGAGCAGGTGCGACTCCAGCATTCCGGAATCGTGCCCTATTAGATACATCAGCTTGCAGTCACGACACGGACATCTTATCTTCGTCTTGTTTGCGCGTGCCATATCGGTCCTCGTGCATATCATCCACCTATCCACGAAGGCTTTGCGGATCAGTGGTCGGACCATGGTCGCCTACACGTGGTACAAAGAGCAAGAGAATAATTAGAGCATATATGGACATCTGGATCGCCAGAAAAATTCGGCATGACCTCCCCTAAAAAGAGGACATCCGCGAGTGCCACAAATTTGCCGGAAAAGAAATGAATTGACATTCTGGCGAAACATTGGCATATCAAATGAAATCCCTGCACAAAAAGAAGCATGCACCACAACACAATCATATAGTCGCGGTGTCGCCGACAACACGCATGAGCATGCAAGCAACGCCTTCATGCTTCCTCCAACGACGACTTGCGCAAGAGAGACGGAGGAGAAGTAAAGGGACATGTTGTAGATCTAGAGGAGCAAGAGACTTCACTTAAATACGAGTGTCAACCAATGGAGATTAAGCAAGCTTCTATGGTGAATCAATGTGGGAAATGAGGTGGGGAGAAGGAGGGGGGCGACCAAATCTGTCTTTTGGTGGAGAGGAAGAAGTGAGGCAAGTGAGTGGGGTGCATGTGCCAAAAAGGTGCAAAAAAGTGAGCCAGGTTGTAGCATCCCAATTGTCTAACAATTGTAATGCTACTTGTCCTAGTAAGATATTGGCTACTTCATATATATTATTGTTGCATCATAATTATATCATGCTCATGTCATCATGCCAGCTTGCATTTGAGAATCATATAAAACTCCTTTTATTTTGGTTCTTCTCTCACATGCATTATTAATTGTATTTGCCTCTTGATATTGTATTTGGTTATTGATATATTGTCTAAATTCCCAAGTTGAGTTGGGGGCATATCTTTTATTTCCATTCCACCACCTTTCTTTTCCACCACTTTATAATTCCACCATCCTACTAGACCATGAGCTTGATTGTCTTTATTTTGGATTTCTCTAGCTCATGGGCAATAGGGTGGATCTAGTCCTTAATTTTCCTTTGCTTGGCTCTATTTCCATTTCTTGGAAATGCATAAGAATAATGCCATCATATTATTAATGTTGTCACAAAATAAATCATGGCATTATTATTTTGCATGGGCCATGCACAATTCTTCACCACCTTTCTCTCCATTGGTTTTTCTTTGGATTTGAGGGATCCTATCTAGGAAAACCATCTCCTACCATTCCACCTCTCCATAGTCTCAACCATATCTCTTTCTTTTATTTATTTTCTTCAAGCATGATCATATGTGACTTTTCCACCTAATTCTTTTCTTCCTCTTTCTTTCTTGTTTCTCATCCACATTAGCTCATGCAAGATCAAGCCCTATGGTTCTTCTTGGTATGGCCTCTTAAACAAAATTAAAATCTAAATACCTAAAACCACCTAACCTAGGTATTTCTCTCTCTCTCTCTAATTTCTCCTAACCCTAATTCTACTAAACCCTAACCTTCTCCCATCTCTCTCACCCCTCTCTCTCTACCTGGGCACCACCTAATCTCCCTCTCTCTCCCTGGCCCACCTCAGCTAACCCTAACCCTCTCCCTAACCCTAGCTAGCCCTAACCCGAGTCCCATCTAGACCTAGCCCGAGCTAACCACCCTTCCCCTCTCTCTTCTTCTACCGCCTTGCTAGCCCCACCCTGCACCACCACGCCGTCCTGGTCCACCCTGCAGCCCCTCTGCCGCTGCCCAGCCCCAGGACAAGCCAGCTCGCCCATGTGCTCGAAAAGAAGAAGGAGGAAAAGGTGGCACCGAGTCCAACTTATCTCTGCCGTGCCCCGCCTGCCTTCCTCCTCTCTTCCTCTCGTTTCCCCTCGCCCACACGCCTCTCTGGCCTCTCCCAGATCTGCCCCGAGCTGCCCCTCCTCTTCTCCTTCTTCCTCCTCGACAACAGCTCCCACCGCCGGTCGCCGCCAGCACCCTCTGCTCCTCTTCGTTCCAGCCGCCGTGCTCGTCGTGGAAGAGGCCTGGAAGATCGTGGATGTTCCTCTGCATCACCCCGTACACGCTGACTTGTACGAGGAGCTCCCCAGCACCGCCGGTACCTCGCCGCACTCCAGCAAACCCTAGATCCGGGGCGCCAGCGATCTCGACGCTCCGCCGCTCATCGCTCCGATCCGAGCCCGCCGGCGAGCCCGCGGTGAGCGCTCTCAGTGCACGCCGCTCGCCGGAGTCTGCAGCCTCCCCGCGCCGCGCAGAACCCTAACTAGGCCCCCACGACCCTCCTAACAGCTACCCGAGCCAGCCACACCGGTTGGCCCCCTCCGCGCGCACGCCCGCGACCCGGGATCGAGTCCCCGCCCCGCGCGCGTTGCCGCCGTCAGTTTCGTTAGAGAGAGGAAGAGAAACAGTGCACGCGTTGGAACTTTGCACATAACCCCCCACCTTTTTGATTCCTACAACCCGCGCTCCTAGCAACCCCACCAGTCAGCCGCGCTAGCACTTTTGCAGGAAAAAGCCCCTCTGCTTTTTCCGGCGTAACCCGCGCTCCAGCCCCAGCCCCACCTGTCAGCCCCTGCCTTCCTCACCGCTGACACGCGGGCCTGCGCCAGTTGGCCCACCCCGCAGTCTCAGTGGCTAGCCCAGTCCACGGTAGAAAAGGTTTTTCGCGCGTGTGGCCCAGTCAGCGCAAGGCCCACCCGTTAGTGACTGGGGCTGATTTCGCCTGAGTAACAAAAGTAATTTCCTGCGTCTGTTTTTAATTAAATCTTTTCAAAATTGATTTAAATTCAAATTCAAACTAGATTTAAATAATTTTCAAAATACAAATCCAAATAATACAAGTAATATATGTTTTGGAATCATAAAAATGTGAGGAATTCAAATATGCCCTCCAAAATATGTTTTGAACACTTTAAATTTCGAGTTGATTAAAATTACAATAAAATGCCCTTTTCTCTTAATTAATTAATAACTTTTGTTTTATAACTCCAAATTTAACAAATAATATGTCTAAATTGATCAGCACGACGAGCCCGTTCTAATTATGCAGTCCTTGTTCTGAATTGAAGCATGCATCATGTTGTTAATAAAAATCTGAACTGTTTATGACAATAAAACTTGGTTAAATAAATAATAAAATGCTTTATTTCTTGCATCCACACCTCACCTTTGCCATGCTACTTTAATGCCATGCAAATTGTGCATCGTTCATCATGGCATGCTTGTTTGCTTGTCGCATTTTAATTCATATGCTTGTGCACTTTAATTATGTTGGCCCTTGTTTGTTCGGTTCTTCTTCGAATAGACGCCCATCAGGAGAATTACCAGGATTCACAGGAGTATTACCCAGATCCATCTCTCGCTTCAACTGAGCTGCCAGGTAAGCACTACCACATGCTTGTATACATACAGTACCTATTGCCTCTATCTTATTCTTGCATCATTGAGTCGCGATTGCATTAATTGAATCCCAAGTACTGCATAGCCTTTACTTTTAAATCCCACCGAAGCTTGTTCCTCCATCCCATGAGCCATTACTACAGGAGTTGACTGAGCCATGCGAGTCGTAGAAAAGCATGAGTAGGGTATGTGAGTGTCTGATGAATAATGATGTACCTAAACAACTTAACCTGAGTAGTAATGGGATAACTAATGAAAGAGGCACCGGTGAGCAATATCTGCTATTTGGCTTTTCATGCTCACTTGTGTCCCGTAGGACCCCGAGTACTTGATTCCTGTTCCTTGACTATTCGCACTATCCACATCCGGGAGGCCTTATGGACCCCCCTGAGTCAGAGCCTGAATCATTCTTATTTCTTGGGGCCACAATTAGTTTGGGGCTTTATTACTATCCTGTACTTATGCCATGTTACTGTTTTAATAAGATTGTGCGTGGAGCACCTGTACTGTTTTGGATCGTGGAATGTTTTCGCGGTATCGACAAGCCCAGTCACATTTTTTGGGTTCCCAGTCGTTTACAGCCATTGACACAAACCTTGGGTCCGTCTCGGAGCCAGCCAACTTCGTTGCGGGTAGCTTAATGGGGTGGCCCCCTAAAATACTTCTGAATCCTGTGATTGCTTTGTCGTGAATGCCTCGTTGGGTTTTGATTTGGTTTTTCCGAGGATCATCGAGTGTGTGTTGCTATTCGTGCACCCCTGCAGGGTAAATCTTTCTGAAAGCCGTGTCCGTGGTTATGGACGACTTGGAGCACAGTTTCTCGGTCATAGACAAGTATAATTAAAGTACCACTTTGAATTTGACTAAGTACTTGACTAGTAAATAGTGCAATACTCATGGAATGGTTAATAAAACCGCCAACGGATGATGGGGGGTTGTTCGTCTGCTTCCTCGTTGGCAAGCGAGGAGGAGGATGGATCTGTTAATTATACTGTTATAACTATTGTTCTTAATTCACGGACTTCCGTCTTTCATTGGTTAGGCGGAAGGTTAGCGAGTATCTATAGAATTGTTAGGTATTATCTTTTGCTGCAATTGCGTCACCCTAGGTTGTGTCCCCTTTAGCGGCATAAAGACTTGCTGAGTACCCCTAGGGTCTCACACGATAAATTGTTTGATTCAGATGAACAGGTGTACCCCCAAGATGGATATTGGGTGGAAGAGACAGATGATGTTGGCAACGATCATTCGCTGTAGAGATTCTTGGAACGGGGATCCGTGTGATCTGTGGGCGGGATGTGTTTATTTATGGGGCATCTTCTGCCGATTTGCTTCTTGTCCGTACTCGGATCTTGTTTTCCGCTTCCGCCTGATACTCTGATGTGTGATGTATGAGGAACTATCCTAAATTATTATATCTATCTAGGACATTTGGATCTTGCCGTATGGCGTTGCAATATTTCTATTTCTTTTAGATGGAATGGCTCTGAGGACTGTTGTATGTGGCTTGCAAGTTGATCCCTTCGCCTGCCGATTACGCCGCTCGTTCTTGTCCCGTTGTCTGAAAGTGGTTAGGACGGCCGAAAGGTCTACCGTGAGTGGCCCTGGGCCCCACCGTACTATTTTAACCACTTTCGTTCATCCAGGCATTAACTAAGAGCGTAATTCACCGAGGTAGTTACACAGGTTATGCGAGGCACATATGGCAGTAAATGCGCCTCCTATATTGTGAACTATCTGAGGCGCATATGCCAACATGCGCCTCGCCTATGCGGCCACCCGGGCCCGCAGGGGTTACTTGAGGCGCACCTTTCCTAATGCGCCTCGCCTATTGTCAAGTTTCGGAGGCGCATGTGTTATATGTGCCTCGCATATTAGACCACCAATCTCCTCCCGGGCCCACCCAACATATGCGAGGCGCATTGATCACATATGCGCCTCACATGTCTAACATGTTGGAGGCGCATATTACCAAGATGCGCCTCCCATAAGATGGGCGTGCCAGATTTCGTCCGTACAGATGCTAGAGGAGGCGCATCCTTCAAATATGCACGTCGCCTATTTAAGTACTAGAGGCGCATGTCAGGCTGGTGCGCCTCGCCTATTTTATCAGAGGCGCATGTAGTATACATGCGTCTCAAATGTGCATGTCTCCTATAGCCTTTTCTCTAGTAGTGTAACATGAGCATTGGCCTTCGAAGAAAGATTTGGAGAATCCATTCTCCAGGCACGAGCGAAAGCATCATCGGCGGTCATGTTCATGATTCCAGGAGCCACGGACTCACTCAACACTTAATTAGAGAACATGGCATAGAAGTGCACCCTTGAGCGAACGTTGTTGGCCATTTCTCTTCGGAAAGGCAAGATGACTTGCATGAACTTGCACCTTATCCACTTATCATCCACATCCCTACTTCCTTGGTCAATCATCCTAATCGAAAGGGTCGTGACCCTTTGATAGAGCTCTTTGAGAGTCTCATTTTGTTTCCAATGAAGGCATCAGATTCATACATTTCTTCAAACTTGGATCTTTGAAGAGAATTCCAATCTTCCTTGGCGGTGTCATGATAACGTATGTTGGTCATTTGCTCACGAGTCAAAGCATCTTGGAGAATGGCCATTGCGGTGGGATTGAGTTGATTTTTATCTCCTTGGTGGGTGTCATGTTGTGGGGGTTGAAGGGATATAAGCCATGCTCCACAACCTTCCAAAGATGAACACTAGAACTATTGAAGTGATAGCGCATTAAAAATATTTCCAATTGGCAAAATTGGACTCATCAAGCTTAGGTGGTGGTCCACGATGGTTTATATGGGTGTTGGGAGGGGAGCATTTTAATATCTAGGTGGTGGTGGCACATTTCCCATATACCTCCCTTTTCCCTGTTGTCATCCTTACTGTTGGAAGATTCCTTAGGGAAATATTATGATGGTTTGGTACCCAATGTTAGTTTATCATCGGAGTCAACAATGATGATATCCTTTTTCCCAAGGTATTGCTCGAAAATGGATCTCATTTCTTGTCAAATCGTAACAATTGACTTGTTAAATTATTTCCTAGAGATGGGAGTCTTATCGGAAGAATTATCACCCTTCTTACTCTTGTCACCCATACAATCTTAGGAGGTTAAGCCAAAATAAGAGCCGAGGCTCTGATACAAATTGGAAGATCGGTATAAGCGACTAGAGGAGGGGGAGGGTGAATAGGCTCTACTCAATTTTTAACTTCTTTTAAATATAATGCTCGAAACAAATTCAGTTCTCTATATATGGAACTAGGTGAAATAACCTATATGACAAGCAAGCATGCAACAACAATAATAAGGAGTAAAGGATAGAAATAACCGAGAGTAGACACATAGATATTTTCCCGAAGATCCTTTCTTTTGAGGGAAAGTACATCTCCATTGGAGGGGTGGGTGGTACTAAGACCACCATCGCCACAAAAGGCCTCACCCTATTCCCCCGCGCACAACCACAAGAAAAGCACATGATCCACTATGCGATGGCCTTGAAGGTGACGACCGAAACCTTTACAAACTGGTTGAGTGGACCTCCACAACATATGGAGTCTCCCAACACGATCCCGAAGCTTTGCAACCAATGCCTGAGCTCCGAGACTGACCACTTTCGTCTAGGTTTCAAAGAACCCAAGAGTAAAAAGGTTCACAAAGGAAACAAGGGGGAATCAAAATTGCTTTGGTGAAACCCTAGATCCAGACCTCCTCCACCAAATCCCAAAGTATAAAGGAGATTGTAGCACTATGGGGGGAGATATAGGAAAATATTCAGCTCAATAACAATGGAGGAGAGAGATAAAATATGCATCTTTCTCATTGGAGAAGAAGGGCCCTTTTATACCCCTAAAATGGAATTTGCATGTTGCTGCCTGTCACGACCAGTACTACTAGACACAGATGCGGTAGTACCAGAAATCATTAGTACGACCATACTGGTACTGCATGGTGATATCAGGCGACACTGGCGGAGGTGAGAACACCTCAAATCCCATCGGTAGTATCGTCGCACAATCATTAATACCACCAAGCAATAGTTCCAAAGGTGAACTGGTACTACCGCCCACTGCGGTTGTGCCATATGGTGGTACCAGGCAGACCTGAGGAGGAGCCACAGCTCGCAACCACGCTCAGAAGTGGCTGGTACCTTTGAGCGGTACTACCGGTTCCAAGCGGTAGTACTAGATGAAATGTTTGGTACTACCGGTTGGTATTGACAGTGTGGGCAGCAACCAACAGGGACATGATTCACACTCATTTATCCACCATTGAGGAAAATCTGGATGGTCAAAATAAATGTAGAGTTGATTACATCCAAACTTTCCAGCGTGGACCCCCTCTTGATAGTACAGTGTTCCTACGACTCAAATAAAATTCCTAGGAAAACTATGTCTTGCTATTGAACTTTTTGAGGGGCATCAAATGACTTGCAAACATAGAGAGCCTATAACGCACTTAGCAACTGATTAGTCTGATATGTGTGTCACCATCACACATGAAAACACTTAGGGAGGGAATTCACTTTCAAAAGTCATTATTGACAGAGGAAGTTCTCATAACCTTGCAAGCACCAAGTTGTGCGAGAAACTCAACCTTCCTCTTTTTCAACACAAGAACCCCTATCATGTGCAATGGTTAAGCGACAAAGGATCCATTAAGATGAAACATACAATCTCGGTGACCTTCTCCATTGGGCCATACAAAGACACTGTTGAATGTGACGTCATCCCAATGACCGTATGTCATATGTTGCTTGGTCGACCATGGCAGTTTGACAAGGGAGCCCTTCATGATGGACACACAAACATGTATAGCTTCAAGTGACTAGGTAATACATGTAATTTGCAAATGATGACTCCTAGCCAAATAATTGTGGACAATGCAAAGTATGTAGAGAGGGTGGAAACCACAAAAACCTCTAGTGAGACGAGTGGTGAGCGATATAACCACCAAAAGGAAAGTGGGATCTAAAATCCAAATTTGAGTGGTAAAAACAAGAGAGTTATCCTTGCCACCAAAAGTGAGATGAGGGAAGTGAGGGATAACCCATCCATTTTCCGTCCTCGTATGCAAGGGCTTGGCGCAAGGCACTAACGACTTAACAAACATTCCTTCTTCTTTGATGTCTATGTTGTAGGAATTCAATGATGTGTTACCCGAAGAACTACCTCATGGACTACCTCCTCTTCGTGGAATAGAGCACTGCATCGACCTCATTCCCGGTGCACCTATACTAAACCGTGCCGCTTACCACACGAACCTAGAGGAGATGAAGGAGATAGAATGTCAAATCCACCACCTCATCTCCAAAGATTTGATTCAAGAGAGCTTAAGTCCTGGTGCGGTACCCATGATTTTAGTGCCAAGAATGGATGATACATTATGGTTATGCATGGACTGTCTTCCTAACAATGCTATTATCATGCGTTATAGACATCCCATACCACGTCTTGACGATATGCTTGATGAATTGAGTGGAGCCATGATCTTATCCAAGATAGATCTTCATAGTGGTTACCATCAAATACATATGGCCGAGGGTGATGAGTCAAAATCCACCTTCAAGACCAAACTTAGCCTTTATGAATGGTTGGTCATGCCTTTTGGTTTATCTAATGCTCCATCCACCTTCATGCGCCTCATGATTCATATTTTGCGTTCTCTCATTGGAAAAAGTGTTGTTGTCTATTTCAATGATATTCTTGTCTATAGCAAGTCGCTTGAAGAGCATGTTACACATGTTAAGAAAGTATTACAAATCCGTCGAAAAGAAAATCTATATACTAATCTTCCCAAGTTCACCTTTGCTCAAGAAAAGTTGGTTTTTCTTGGTTTTGTTGTTTCTTCGAATGGTTTTGAAGTCGATAATTCTAAAGTGAAAGCCATACGAGATTGGTCAATACCCCAAAATGTGAGTGAACTCCAAAGTTTCCATGGGTTAGCCCATTTCTATCATAGTTTTGTGAAAGACATCTCTACTATTGCTTGCCCACTCAAGAATTGACTAAAACGAATGTCACCTTCGTTTGGGTAAAGCACAAAAAAAAGCATTTGACGAGCTTAAAAAGAGACTTACTAAAGCACCTCTCCTAGTGGTACTGGATTTCACCAAAAAATTTGAGATAGGGTGTGACACAAGTGGTATTGGCATTGGAGGAGTCCTCATGCAAAACATATGTATCGTGGCATACCATAGAGAAAAACTTGAAGGTGCACATCTTAACTATCCGATGTACGACAAAGAAATTTTTGCGTTGGTTCGTGTATTGCAAGTTTGGCAACACTACGTTTGGCCCTAAGAGTTTATCATACTCTCTGACCATGAGTCATTGAAGTATCTCTAGGGTCAAGCTAACTTGATCAAGTGGCTCGCGAAGTGGGTTGAGTTTATGGAGTCTTTCCCTTACATTGTCAAGTACAAGAAGGGAAAAGATAATGTGGTTATAGACGCTCTTTCTCGCAAAACACCACCCTACTCACGCGCCTTGAAATTAATGTGTTGGGTCATGATGTTATCGAAAATTTGTATGCTTCCGACCCATTCTTTAGACCTATATTTGCTAAATTTTACATACACAAGGGATTTGATGACTTCTATTTGCACACTAGTTTTCTCTTCAAACAAAACAAGCTTTGCATTCCAAAGTCATCTCTTCAAATATTCCTACTCCAAGAGTCTCATAGTGGAGGCTTAATGGGACACTTTGGTCATGATAAGACACACGACATGTTTACCACCCACTACTATTGGCCGAAGATGAAGACAGACGTGGATCATCTAGTCCAACGGTGCACGAATGCTTACAAGCAAAGTCCAAGTCTAACCCATTTGATTTTTATATACCCTTACCTATTCCATATGCACCTTGGTCGGACATTAGCAAGGATTTTTTATTAGGATTTCCTCGCTCCAAACATGACCGCGATTCAATTTTTGTTGTTGTTGATCAGTTTTCGAAAATTGCACACTTCATTCCATGCCATAGGACCAATGATGCTTCACATATTGCCAATTTTTTTTTCAGGGAAATCATCCATATTCATGTTGTACCAATAACCATCATCTCCGACTGTGATGTCAAATTTATGAGCTATATGTGGAATATGCTCATGGCCAAGCTCAGCGGCAAGATTCTATTCTCGTCCGCTTCACACCCTCAAACAGATGGACAAACCAAGGTGGTTAACTGAAGCCTTGGAACTCTTCTCCGAGTATTGATAAATAAGAACCTAAAAGATTGGGAAGGTTGCATCCCACACACCGAGTTCGTCTACAACCGGGCCAAACACTACATGAAAAGAAAGAGTCCATTCATGATCGTCATGGATTCGAGCCAATGACCGTGCTCAACATCCTACCACTTCCTCTTCATGATCGCACCAACATGGACATCGACAAGTGTTCCCAAGCAATGAAAAAGCTCCATAGAGACACAAGGGCTACAATTGAGCAACAAGTACGTTGTGAAGCCTCAATATTAAATAAGAACAAGAAGGGGATGATCTTCCAAGAGGTGACCTCGTGTGGATCCACCTATGCAAAGACCGATTTCTGCATGAGCGCAACTCCAAGCTCAAGACAAGAGGATATGGTCCCTTCAAAGTCCTCAGGAAGATCAATAACAATGCCTACGTCATGGACATACCGACATCCAAGTATCCCATGAGCAATACTTTCAATGTGGTAGATCTATCACCTTTCCATGGAGATGATGAGGATGGACAGTAAAGCATGACTCTCTCTCAAGGGGGGATATGATGTAGCCCGTACTCCCGACATCACTCCATCTACTACGCCAAGTCCCCCAAGTGGAGCAATGACACATGCTCAAGACAAGCTCCTACATAAGAAAGTGAACTTACTCCTCTCTATGTGTGACTTTGACTCTCCTTTGAATGGCTTTCTACTTCATGCCAACAACTTTTGTATTCTTAGCCATGATCCCCAAGTATGAACGCCAATAGAAGGAACCAAGTGCACATAAGAAGAATCTCCAGCTCAACCCACTAAACCGGATTCCACAAGGGAATCTCTAGGCCAAACTGGTGCTAGGTCCGGCATGCGGGAACTCCAAGTGAAACTGCTACCTATTTTGGCGCCAAATCCTGTGGATCTCCTCCACTTCCGGTTCCGTGCTGAAACCAACGTCTATATGCACTTTCCGTGAAGACCAGAATGAAACCGGCGACCACTACAACTTATGGCACCAGTTCTAGCAACGCGGGACTTACCGCTAGAAATCCTTGTATGTGCACATCTGTGGGTTTGATGCCCTAAAATATTCCCTTTACCTACCCTTCCATCCCTAGTATTATAAATATCCCATATTTCACGTACCTTTGACGTAGACTTGATATTATAACTAGAAGAAGAAACCCCCTTGAGGATCCCTATCTAGTTGGTTACATGATCCTTCATAAAGAGCACCTAATATCACAAACCTTATTGGATTTTGACACATTGCATCCAAGTTATACAAGGCCTTGGTGTGAGTGATCTCTATCCAAGTTGTCAAGATCTCACCAAGAACCTTGTCCTCGCCGTGTTGGTTAAAGAGAGTTTCTTGCCCGACACCGATCCAAGGGATTATGTTAGATCGGTAGCCACCTACATGAGCCAACAACGTGTATCGTGTTTTGCGTATTATGTGTGTTCCTCATTGAGTTCTTCATGTGTTGATCGTCATGTTCATATTCTCCCTCTTCTCCCTCTATTACACCGCGAAACCCTCGAATTCATGAAATACCAGGCCAACCCCCGTGCTACCCCCTAATAGAAAAATACACATTGGCAAGAGCTATAGGTGACACAACACGAAATCTTCTCATTTCGCTCTTTTTCTCACGTCCCGTGCCTCTTTCCTCCCCATGCCTCCATAGCACCGGCGACACCACCCCTCTCCCCTCTATCGGTGCTACACCAAGTATCGTTGCACCAACCTCCACCTCCTCTTGTGGCCGTGCTTTGTTGTCTGGGACCACCACGGGAATCTCCCTAGAAGACCTCGTAGACACCCAATCAATGAGGTGTTTGGTGTTATGCTTGTGCAGCGATGGACCCGACAACAAGATCATGGTTGCCCCTTCGATGGAAGAGGAAGCCACAATATAAGCCAGCGATGAAGAGGATTTGAATATGCTCTCTTGTCTGGCTAGCGTGTACTCCCAAGCCATATAGCCGCACCACAGAGGATCCAAATCAGGGCATCGCCAGAGCAAGCCAAGGTAGAAAATATACAACTATTGCATGGTGTTTTCCGAGTACTTCGATGATGATCCATTGCATGACCTTGAGGTATTTCGGTGCCGTTTCAGGATGAACCGAAAACTCTTCCTAAAGATTTTCATGGTCGTTCGGTAGTTTGATGACTATTTCGTATGCAATAAGGACTACACTGGCATGGTAGGGTTTTCCTTGTTCCATAAGTGCACTGTCGTTGTGAGTATGTTTGCATATGGAGCTCCTGCTGATACATAGGTTGATTATCTACGCATTGTCGAGTACGCTGACATTGAGTGCATGTACATGTTCCACAGAGTAGTGGTGGCAGTGTTTGGACCAACATATTTGAGATCACCCAATGTTGAAGACATTGCTCGGATGCTAGCACAGAATGAAGTAAGAGGATTCACTAGCATGCTTGAAAGGATCAATTGCATGCATTGGGCATGGAAGAACTACCCATTTGCTTGGCAGGAATGTACAAAGGCCACAAATGAGCTTGCTATGTTGCACTTGAGGAAGGGATGATCAAGATCTCTAGATTATTTGGCATGCCTTCTTTGGGATAGAAGGATCAAACAATGACATCAGTGTCCTGCAGTGTCGAATTTTTTTGCCAAGATTGTTGAAGACCATGATCCCTTGGTGAACTATGTGATCAATGGCCACTAGTACACCAATGGATATTACCTAGCAGATAGCATCAATCCGAGATGGTCAACATTTGTGAATACAATCTCCAACCTTGTGGGGAAAGAGATATCACTTTGCCAAGGAGCAAGAATGTTGAAGAAAGGATGTCGAGCAGACATTTGGTGTACTCTAATCTTGATTTGCTATTGTCTAGTACTCAACTCTGACTTGGTCGAAAGATCATATGTGGGAGGTGATGAATAATTGTGTGATCTTGCAAAACCTGATCATTGAGAATGAGCGGGAGGCATCAGTGCTTACCACTAGACCATATTTTCGGCAGGGTCCTCTTGTAGATGTTGATCACCAGGTGCCAGCCACATTTGCTACCTTCCTCTCCATGCGTGAGGAGATCTAAGACCCAGACACGCGTCGCCAACTGCAAGATAATCTAGTGGAGCACCAATGGACACTCAAAGGAAACACCTAGTTTGTTTAACTATGTTTCAAAACTTGTTAAATTTGAGGATGCCTTGTAGAAGTAGTTAAATTTATATGTTGAATTATGGGATCAAATATGGTTATTATTTTTCCTTATTTTTTCAACCAAAATTTGTCAAAAGGGTTACCGGTATTGGGAGCTTGGCCGGGTGATCGGGGCGTCCCAGGAACGCGATATCATTCCACCCCCAAAAAACCATTTATACCACCAGCGAATTGCCTAGGGGACACCAATGGATTGAGATGATTAGCATGCATGAGGTGTGGGTGCATGGGTTAGGTTTTTCCCCACTTTTTAGTTGCCTACATACAAGAGTTTTGGCACTTGATCATGCAAGAAACATTTGTTTGGTGTCCTACACAAGGCCCCTTATGTTTAACTTGTTCAAAATCTAGTGTGGTTACCATAAGTAGAGACATAGAAGTACATCCGATCATACACATGAACCTAGTAGAAGATCAACTTGATGATCACTAAGGAGAACAACAATGATAAAATCTTTGAGGCTATACATTTGGACATGGTAATGTTCTCCCTCCTAAACAAACTATACCTAATGTTCTGTGGTGACCTAGCATACCACTGCATGATGTAGTATATTGATGGCCTGCAAGTGCACATGTTCGTTAGAGAATGTTTTCATGGAAGTATTAATTCTAGTTTTTATATCGATCCCAGTAAGGAGCCTAGGTAAGTGTTTTTATGTGGCACTCAAGGTGTCACAAGTCTTGGGTGAATTGACTGCAAAAGGTGATGGTGGAAGTGGTGAGTAAAAGATAGAGGAAACTTGTTTAGGAAATAAATAAATTACATAAAAGTAAAGATGCGAAAAGTGTGTAAAGATCCTGTAGATGAGAAGTTAGGTGCGGAGATAAACGATTCATGATGATAGTGAAAGTGCCAAATGGATAAAGTGGAATAAGTGATAGTGATATTTCTTATTTATAAGTGAGTAGGCAATCAACCCATATGCCGAATAGGAGGCCTCATGGCCAATTCTCCCTAGTCCCAATGATCCATCTTCCTGTTACTACGGCCATGGTCAACACATTAATTATGGTCTTGCGACTGGATCAAGGCTTTAATCTTGATGGTTCCTTGTTGTCCTCGAGTAGTGCTAGCTCTTCATTGATATCGACTGTGTCACTCGGGGGTCGCCGTGGTACTAGCATTCAAGCTCATACCTATGCTATCTTTGGATCATGTTACCTGGCCCCTTAAATTAGATAACACGCATTAGGCAAACATAGATAATCATTGTCACTATTAAATAAAACACTACAATGATCACACATGGATGGATTTAAAGGAGGCACAACACATCTCACCAATACCCTACATCTCCCACACCTATGGGGATTTACTCAGACATGAGAGGAAGACAAGTCAAAGGCATAATTGAATTGCAACTAGAAATCATCTCAAAATTATTGTAGCAAACCACAATAGCAATCAAAGATCAAATCAAATACAAACCAAAGGTAGATCAAAGTATCAAACCCTAATCTTACAAGTGCCAATGTCTCTCTATATCTCTAAGTAATGTTGGAAATGATGGTGGAGTGTGTGGTTTTGAGGTTGGAGAATGTCGAGGGGCGAGGTGAAGTTCTTCTCCTTATCCAGATCTGATCTAAACCTCTCTGGATGGCTTGTAGTGGCTGTGTTTTCTTTTCTATCTTCTTCTCGTCTCTTTCCCTTCACAAAAGTTTCTTGTATTGATATAAGGGATCTGTCGGCTTCTGGTACGAGCGAACGGTACGGGCGCGTCCCGACTGTACCACAGGTCATTAAGCATGTTGAACGCCTCCAATGAAAAGGGCTCCAATTGGGGATTTACTTCTTTATATGCAATTACCCAGATATTCAATAAATGTTCATTACCTGAAAACCATCACAAGAAACCAAGGATTCGCTAATTGCGACATTAGGATTAATAGAAAGGGGTAATCTTTAGTGAAATCCGGGAATAAACAAGAGGAAAATCAATAGTAAAAAGTGATGAAATTTGGAGCTATCAACATCCCCAAGCTTAGCGGTTACTCACCCTCGAGTAATAAAGCTATAATGAGTAACAGAGAAGAATTGAATCAAGATGAAAACTTATAAGTTTGAGGTATCATATTCCATTGTCTCAAATCCTGCAACCTTGAACATGAGTATAATATATCTAAACAATTGCACTTAAGTTCAATTCCTAAACCCAAGTAACTCTCTAGCTCATAGTTTTTATAACTCAAATGAGATTGTTAAAAATTTGGCTAGGCTTGCAAATCAATTTCTTTCAGCACCTCTCTTATTATGAGAGTGAAAATGTTTTGAGTGAGGTCGCTTGAGTCAAAATTAAGGATGCATAAGTAGATGTCAAAAGAAGGATAAACTTAGAGCTTTTTCATTAACACCCACTTTGGTAATCGCGGATATCAAATACCTCTTCTTTCCCTTGTCTTTCAAGAACTCTAATTGTTCAATTTAGGTGATGAGGTGATGCCCAAGATCAGAAGTATCGAATATTTTTAGCTCATATCTGACGATAAATTTTTTCTTCCTTTCTCAAGGATCAAAGAATGTTTATTTTGTAAAAGATTACATAATCTTTTGAGAGTACCAATAATTTTGCCCATATAGCGACACGTATGCCACTGATGCCATCAACTCATACCTGAAATCCGGGGTTATACCATAGACTTTTCAAAGGTTAGCGGAGTTGTTGGTATCCCAAAGGTGTTGATTTGAAACATAGAACTTTTACTTCTTTCTTCTCTCTTCTTTTTTATAGTAGGCCGAAACAAGTTTTGGCATCTCCCTCTCCCACCAAGTTTGTTCTATAAAATTATTATTTTTCAGAAAGTATCATAAGCCAATGATCAGTATGTGGGGTTGAGTACTACTAAGATTAAGCCCTTAAGACAAAAACATGGCACCAAAGTTGTCGATAGACACTTTCTATTATTCTTAAAAGCTTGGAATTTAATCCAAGGGGTGGTTTTTCAAACTAATTTTAATTTTAGAAAGTCGTAACCAAAGTGGTGACAAAAACCTTTGAGCTCAAGTCCTAAAAGATAACGAATTAAGCGTAGAGTTGAACTCAAGTGCAAACGAATGGACATAAACTGTTAAGGAATAAGCTTACAGGAAGAAGGAAAATAGGAATGTGGTACCTCCTCTTGCTTGCTATCTCCTACTTGAGCCACCTCTTTGCGTTCATATCCATAGCTCAATCACTAGAAGTGAGTATCCTGCAGAAAAATCAACGAGAGCCGAGAGAAATTTGCACAAATAAATTTAAAAGCTAGTCTAATATTTTTGGGTTTTATTTTTATCAAATGCAAAACTGAAAGTAAACATGCCTTAAAAAACAAATAAAAAGAAGAAAGAAAAATATGAATGCAAAAAGGTGGGGGGAGTTTATCCTCCCCAAGCTTAGGTTCTTGGCCTAACTAGAATCAAAGGTCGCCACCATTGGGCGTCGGCTGCTGGTATGGGAAGTTCGCATAGAGGTTTGGATCATGTTGGCTATGTTGGCATTCGCATCATACAACGTGTTCTCTATGTTGTCAATGCGATGCACCACCTAGTCATACTTGCCCCTCGGTACATAGTTGAATACCGGCTGTGGTTGAGGCATACCTTGCTGTTGGTGCTGAGGGAAAGGTTGTTGGCGATGGTGTTGTTGACCGTAGTCATCCCAGACTCCACCGTGCCAATCATCTCCACCTTGATCCTGCTGCTGTTGGCCAGCTGCTGCATTTTACCAGTTGGGGTGACCTCCTTGCGATGCAATCCTTCCCGAGAGGATTAGTGCATGCCGGAACTCCTCCTTAGTAAGGACCCAAATTTGTTTACCTGGCAAACCAAAATCTTGGACAAAAGGAAGCAAATCTTGGTGGAGATCACCGTTAGGATCAAAATAAAGCTAGTAAGCATGAAAGGAGTGTTCGGGTGTGTGGACCCCCATGAACTTGGTGCTAGCCATATGAATGTCATTCAGGCTCTTACTGCCAGCCACAACTCTTTTTTGTGGTAGGACAAATTCTTTAGTGTAGGAGATTTGTGTGATCAACCCACCACAACGAATGTCCCCAGCGGAAGCCGACCTTTAGTGGCGAAAGTGATGGATGAGCAAAGCACCTAAGTCTACCTTGTGCTCCATCTCTGGATGCAAGGCCACATGAATTACACTCATCTCGGGGCCTGCCATTGCCCCGACATCACCTTTCCCAAAAATAGAATTCACTAGAAAGGTACAAAAATAATGGATAGTAGGATTCTAAATTGTTGCGCTTTTCTTACCCAAATAATTAGTGTTCCTGTGGATAG
The DNA here is from genome assembly GCA_910589775.1 of Avena eriantha. Classification (NCBI taxonomy): domain Eukaryota; kingdom Viridiplantae; phylum Streptophyta; class Magnoliopsida; order Poales; family Poaceae; genus Avena; species Avena eriantha. Next base: position 288,294,363 of record OU342743.1, on the reverse strand, counting down.
AAATTTTCTTCCAAGAACACATTGCCTCTTTGTGCACACTGTCACTAATATCGAGCTCCCCCTCATGGGAGAATCCGAAACTATCACAAAATTCATAGAAGGAAAGGTTATGGAGATACCCATTGAGTACAAAACTTACAGTGTAATTACGCTCTTGGGCTTCAAGATCATCATGGAATGATGATAGGAACTCAAACATGGCAAGATTGTAGGTGTCGACGAAGAGGTAGGAGAAGTTGACCATGCGAGCTTGCACAATCATCTGCTCGAATTCCTCCAAAAGTCCTTGGCGGGAGAGGAACTCACGGTCTACCCACTTGATGGAAAAAACCTTGCGGTTGCTCACCCTCTCATAGTCTCGGCTCATAGCGGCCCTCAAGTTGTCCACCTCTGAGTGTCTCTTCTTCGAACCCGGCAGCTTGGAGGAGCCCGAGGGTCCCGCCGTACCCGAGCCCTTGCTCGAGCAGAAAATCCTTCCAATGTTATGCATTGTGCTGCAATTTTTTAAAGAAAAATATAGGCAGCAAATAATAAAGTAATAAAAACTTAAACTTAATTTATTGAGAATGGGTTAACTCCCATTATGTATTTTATTCTAGAGTTTTGATCAGCCAAACTCCATGTCATTAGCGTTTACCTCAAGCCGCTCTTTATCTTTGGTTCTTGCTGCTTGAACACGCTTAGACGATGGAACATATTTTCCATTGTATTCCTATTTCTTTGGGAAGTATCAAACAATCTGATCATCATATATATTGAAGACAATCTTACCGCTAGAGCAAACCATGTTAGCTCCAGCTGTGCTAAGAAAAGGTCTTCCAAGGATGATAGAAATTTTATCATCCTCACGGACATCATCAAGAATAATAAAATAGTAGGTATAACATGTTGATCTATTCTAACTAGTACATCTTTGATCATACCGATAGGTTATTTAGTTGTTTTATCTGCCATTTGTAAGGTGATTGATGTAGGAGAGTATTCTCCAAGGTTCAATTTTTTAAATATGGAATAAGGCATAACACTAACACCCGCTCCTAAATCACAAAGAGCGTTAAATATATTAGTTTTCCCAATTGCGCAGGAGATGGTTGGTTCCCCAAGCTTAGCAGACAGCTTATGCCAAAGCTTGTCATTACTCCTACAGTCTTAGTTACCTTCTTCTTTCTATTAAGAATATCTCGCATGAACTTTTTATAAGTAGGAACTTGAATAGCATTAGTTAAAGGAAGTTCTAAACGTAAGCTTCCCAGAGCCTCAACAAAAGACTCATAAATAGCTTTATCCGGTTCATATTGAACTCGACTAGGATAAGGAATTTTCTTTTTAGTGGGTATTACCTTTTCTACTGGTTCAACATTCTAATTTGGTTTTCCTTTTGGCTAGTTTTTCCTTATCGATGTGTTCTTCACGCGGGACGATAACTTGCACTTCTTGCTCCTTTCTGAGATCGGCCTCTTCACTTGAAATGATTGTCTTAGAGTCTGATCATATAGTTTATGTTTGTCCCGTGCTTCCCCTTCTTATCCAGTATTGGAAGCTTCATTCTCCCTTTTTTGGGCCTCATAATCAATGTCATCTTGGGGATTAATTAAATCCTCTTATTCTTGAGTCATGTCCTAAGTTGCTCTTGCTTTTCGATCTTGTTCTTCCTGGTACCAAGGTGGTCCTTGTGGTTCCCGAGTTTCTGTACCACATCTAGTAAAAATGTTAGTCGAAACAATATTGCAATTTCCTTGGTTCAAAATCAAAGTTCGGGTTTCAATTATTTGCTCACACTAAGTTTTAACCATACTTATATATCTATCTAAATGTTTTGTAGCTTGAACCAAGTCATCAAAGACTTCTGTTAGATCTGTTATATTCTTTTCTTGTGTCATTAGAAGTTTATAGTTTTTCTCACGGAACTAATTTTGTTGATATCTAAATTTCCTCATTACAAGATTTATATCATATTCTATTACATAAGTTTGAAGAATGTCAACTTTATTTTCTTTCACAAGTTTCGAGGCTATACCTTTTACGTCCATGGACTTTTTGACCTCGGGTATAAGATCTAGTGGTATGTGAATCATACCTTTTCGTGGTTCAACATCCGCAACTGGATTGTATTGTTCGTCATTAAAGGATCTTACCTCGAAAAGCTTTACACATTCCGGCAGTGTTAAGTTGCATATAGCTCCTCTTGTAGATAGATCAATCATTTTTTGTCTCGTCACTAATCCCATTGTAAAAATATTGACTAACTAAGTTCTCGTGAAAACCATGATTTGGGACTTTCATAATCATTGCATAAAATCTATTCCATGCTTGATAAAAGTTTTCTCCAACAGTTTGAAGAAAGTTTGTTATACTATGTTTGATTTGCATGATTTTAGTGAATGAACAATATTTATGCATGAATTCTTGGATGCAATCTTCCCAGCTTTTTATAGTATGATTAGGTAATGATTGTAACCAAGAAAAAGCATTATCTTTTAGAGACTAGTGAAAAAAATTTAAGGAGTACAAACTCTATTGGTAAACTTGCTGGTTTAAGAGTTGCACAAAGGTCATAGACCTTTGTCAAGTCGTCATTAGGATCTTCCTCTTCTTTTCCTGTGAAAGCAATTTCTTTCATCATATAAATTAGCTCAGGATATATTTCAAATACCCGGCCCTCAAGTAAAGGACAAAGAATGGGCATTTTCCTTAAGTGCCTTGATGGATTCCCATATTATCCCAACGGTAGCTTAGGTTCGGCCCCTCGGGTGATGGTCAAATCTGACATTAGTGGAATCAAACTATTCATGTCTACAACATGTGAGTTAGTAAATCTTTCCATAAATTCTAGGCATCTCTCGATCGGAGCATGATCAATATATGGAGGTAAATAAGTTTTCCTGATTCAGTGGGACCTCTTTCTTCAATGGAGATCATGAATGGTGTCAACAATTTCTTTTGTCAAGAAATAATACTTAGCACTTAGCTCCTCGACAATAGCGCCAACAAATATCTTGATGGCCTGCAAGTGCACAGGTTCATCAGAGAATATTTTCATGGAAGTATTAATTCCAGTTTTTATATCGATCCTAATAAGGAGCCTAGATAAGTGTTGTATATGCTGTTTCTGTCGCACTCAAGGTGTCACAAGTCTTGAGTGAATTGACTGCAAAAGCTGACGGTGGAAGTGGTGAGTAAAAGATAGAGGAAACTTGCTTAGAAAATAAATAAATTGCATAAAATTAAAGATGCGAAAAGTGTGTAAAGGTCTTGTAGATGAGAACGAAGTTAGGCGCAGAGAGAAAGAGTTCATCATGATAGTGAAAGTGCCAAATGGATAAAGTGAAATAAGTGATAGTGATATTTCTTATTTATAAGTGAGTAGGCAAGCAACCCGTATACCGACTAGGAGTCCTCATGGCCAATTCTCCCTAGTCCCAATGATCCATCTGCCTGTTACCACGGCCATGGTCAGCACATTAATTAAGGTCTTGCGACCAGATCAAGGCTTTAATCTTGATGGTTCCTTGTTGTCCTCGAGTAGTGCTAGCTCTTCATTCATATCGGTCGTGTTACTCGAGGGTCGCTGAAATACTAGCATACAAGATCATACGTATGAGATATTTCGATCATGTTACCTGGGTCCTTAAATTAGATAACAAGCATTAGGCAAACATAGATAATAATTCTCACTATTAAATAAACACTACAATGATCAAAAATGGATGGATTTAAAGGAGGCACAACACATCTCACCATTCCCCTACATCTCCCAACCCTATGGGGATTTACTCAAACATGAGAGGAAGATAAATCAAAGGCATAATTGTATTGCAAGTAGAAATCATGTCAAAGTTATTGTAGCAAACCACAATAGTGATCAATGATCAAATCAAATACAAACCGAAGGTAGATAAAAGTATCAAAACCTAATCTTACAAGTGCCAATCTCTCTCTAAGTAATGATGGGAATGATGGTGGAGTGTGTGGTTTTGAGGTTGGAGATTATCGAGGGGCGAGGTGAAACTCTTCTCCTCTTCCAGATTTGATCTAACCCTCTATGGATGGCTTGTGACGACTGTGTTTTTTGTTCTGTTGTTATTCTTGTCTCTTTCCCTTCACAAAAGTTGCTTGGATTGATATAAGGGATCTGTCGGCACGTGGTACAGGCGGATGTTACATGCGCATCCCGACCATACCATAGGTCGTTAAGTATGCTGAACGCCTCCAATGAAAAGGGCTCCAATTGGGGATTTACTTCTTTAGATGCAATTAGCCCATAAATGCTATTGGATCTTTAATAAATGTTCATTACCTGAAAACCATCACAAGAAACCAAGGATTCACTAATTATGATATTAACATTAGTAAAAGGGGTAATCTTCAGTGAAATCCGGCAAAAAACAAGAGGAAAATCAATAGTACAAAGTGATGAAATTTGGAGCTATCATATACTATAGTCGTTGATATAACACCAATGAAACATAGTTCCACTAGTATTACATCTCTCAGAGTGGTACAACAGAAACATCACGGGTCCAAGACATAACTATAGATTACAACTCAACTCTTTAGAAAAGATCTAGAGAACAACTTAAGTTATAGAGGAAGAAAGATATTACAAAATAAGAACAAGAAACAACAACTTATCCACTATACTATAATAAGTCAACTTGTAATACTATTTTTCTTGCGATTGCGGCTACTGCAATGCTCTATAGAAATAGGTTCTACGGCTAGATAATTGGATTCCTATCTATTCTAGAACTTTGTCTTCTCTTCAGTTGATGTCGATGTTGTCTCCATTGACTTTATTGTAGAACTTGAGCTTTTTGCTGATGATTCCATTGAGCATTGATGTTGAAGATCTATTCATCAGCTTTAGAATCTATCAAGGTTTAAGAAGGTACAGTTGAGTACGAGCGTACTCATCAAGTTCACTAAAAGACTATTTGATGCACTATCTACAACCATTGACCAAATGTCATAGGTTATGCAGGTTTTCGTAAACATTTCTTCAAATATTGCTTTTATTCTAAAAAGCTATTTTCGTCAGTCTTCACATGTTGATTATAAATTCGTAGAGTTCCTTTCCTACATCATGCGTAGCTCCTTCCCAGAACAGGGAGTAACATGTCACACTTTTTTACACTCTGAAGAGGTGTGTTGCTTTACCCATGAGAGATCCTTATCCATGTTACACAACCAAGTTGTACCATCCCATCTTTCTAACATATGTAATGCTACATGGTCTAGTAATATAATTGCTACTTCCTACTATAATTGTTGCATCATATTTATATCATGCTCATGTCATCATTCCACCTTGCATTTGAGCATCCTATAAAACACTTTTCATTTGGTTCTTCTCTCATATGCATTAGTAATTGTATTTGGCTCTTGATATATTGTATTTGGTTCTTGATAAATGCTTGATGCCCAAGTTGAGTTGGGGGCATATCTTTTATTCAACTCCAACACCTTTTGTTGTCACCACATTATAATTCCACCATCCTAATTACCCATGAGCTTTTACTTTCTTTTGGCATTTAATCTAGCTCATGTGGATTGGGATGGATCCAATTCTATTTTCCTTTATCTTGGCCTTAATCCATATTTTGGAATGCATGTGCATAAATGCCATGATCATTGTTTTGTTTTCACAAGATAAAACATGGCATTTAATGCCCATGCATGGCCATGCAAATCACCACCATTCTATTCTTTTGGGATTTACTTGGATTTTTGAGTGGAGCATGGTTCCTAGAGAATTAATTCATGTTGGCTCTATTCTCTTTCTTTTACCATAAAAACCTTACCCCTTGTTTGATCTCTCCTTGCCATATGCATCAAGCTCTCCACGCTCATCCATCCCACATGTGCATGCTTCCATGCATGACCATGTAAGATCTTTTTCCATAAACCCCACATCTCTCTCTCTCTCTTGGGTTTTTCTTCACCATCACCTTGGACTAAACCAAAAACCCTCATCCCTCCATCTCCTCCCAATTTTGCTTGATCTTGGTGGATCACCACTAAACCCAAAACCCTAGCCTCTCCGTCTAATCTCTCTATATAAAACCCTAGCCTAATCCACCCCATGATCTAACCTCTCTCCATACCGAGCACTCCTAGCTGCTCTCACTCTCTCATTCTTACTCTCTCTCTGCCAACCAGGGGCCCACCTAGCTACCCCATATACTCCCTACCCTAATCAATCACCCCCTCTAACCTAACCCTAGCTCGAGCCTCCCATGCTCTACATGCCGAGCCTCTCCCTCCTCTCTCTTTTGCTCTCTGCCAGGCCTACCCCACACCCGAGCTACCCCTCTCTTCCCCTTGGCCGGTCCCACCTGCAGCCACACCCACCCCCCAGGACGAGCACATGAAGGAGGAGGAGAAAAAGGTGGCCGAAGACACCTTTACTCCACCGATTCCCCACGACATCTCCCCCTCCCTCTCTGCTTTACCCACTCCCTCCCGTCTCTCTCTCGTGCCCAGATCCATCCCCAGGGCCTTGCCCTTCCCCTCTCCTTCTCCACCGACCACCATCCTCCCTCTTCCATCACCGGCCACCACCTCGGCATCCACCTCCTCTCTACGTTACTGACGGCGGACGTGGCGTTTGGTCATCGAGGAAGGACCAGTGGGGCACCCGTGCATCGCCCGTACCCAGCATCGAGGAGGCGGAGGACCAGTACACGCCGAACTCCGACGGGGCCGACCGAAACCCTAGCTGCGGGAGTGTCTGCATCACCGTCAATCCACCGCTTCCCAACCCGATCCGAGCCCTCTGACGAGTCCGCGGTGAGCTCCCCTGCCTCCTGACAACCTCTGTCTCACCGTCGCCTCCTGGTCACCTAGATCCCTCCGACGAACACCCTCTGTGCGGCGTGTGCACGTGCGCCTTCCACATTGTCGCGCTGCAGAAGGTACACCTAGCCGCGCCCCGCTTACCTTGCAGCAACCCCAAGCCAGTGCAGCGGTAGCCGCCGCCGCGCGTGCGCACGAGTTCGCGGGATCGAACCCCCGCGCCGCGCGCCATTCTCTGACGCCGCTCTAGCCGTCAGAACACCAGGAAGATAAACAGTAGCAGTGGCTACTTTGCCAATACCCCCCCCCCCTTTATTTCTCCCTCAACCCAAGCTCCACCGGCCCCACCAGTCAGCCCCTCTAACTATTTGTAGAAAAGCACCCCAGGTTCCAAAAACCTCAACCCGCCGTCCCTGTCCGCGCCACGTGGTTGTGCCTGGTTCGCGAGTCCGTGCGTGGTCCCACACGCCGCCGACCCCACCTGTCAACGGCTTGGGCTGGGTAACGCCGCGGTAAGAAAAGTTCTGCCGCGCCCGGCCGCCTCTGTCGCATGGGCCCGTGGAACAGCGTGCCCCACCCGTCTGTGACTTGGGTTAGATTTCTCTAGGTATAAAAAGTCTGGGTGTATTTCTGTTTAAACAAAACATTTTCAGAAATGTTTAAATATGATTTTTAAATCTATTTTAAATAACTTTTAAATTATAAATCCAATTAATACAAATGATATATGTTTTTGAATCAGAAAAATGTGAGGAATTAAAATATGCTATTCAAAATAATGTTTGACCACTTTAAATTTTCGAGATGATTAAAATTACAATAAAACGCTCTTTTCTTAATTAATTAATAACTTTAAATCTATAACTCCAAATTCGACAAATAATATGTCTAAATCGATCAGCGCGACGAGCCCGTTCTAACTATGCATTCCTTGTTCTGAATTGAAGCATGCATCATGTCATAATTAAAAATCAGAACTATTTATGGCAATAAAACTTGACCAAATAAATACTAAAATGAACTATTCTTGTCCCCACACCTCACCCATGCCATGCTACTTTATTGCCATGTAAATTGTGCATCATTAATCATGGCATGCTTGTTTGCTTGTCGCATTTTAATTCATATGCTTGTGCACTTTATTTATGTTGGCCCTTGTTTGTTTGGTTCTTCTTCGAATAGACGCCCATCAGGAGAATTATCAGGAATCACAGGAGTTCTACCCAGATCCATCTCTTGCTTCAACTGAGCTGGCAGGCAAGCACTACCAGATGCTTGCATACATATAGTACCTATTGCCTCTATCTTATTCTTGCATCATTGAGTCGCGATTGCATGAAATTGAATCCCAAGTACTGCATACCCTTTACTTTTAAACCCCACCGAAGCTTGTTCCTCCATCCCATGAGCCATTACTACAGGAGTTGCTTGAGCCATGCGAGTCGTAGAACAGCATGTGTAGGGTATGTGAGTGTCTGATGAATACGAGGTACCTAAACAAGATAACCTGAGTAGTAATGGGATAACTAATGAAAGAGGCACCGGTGAGCAATATCTGCTATTTGGTTTTTCAGGCTCACTTGTGTCCCGTAGGACCCCGAGTACTTGATTCCTGTTCCTTGACTATTCGCACTATCCACATCCGATAGTCCTTATGGACCCCCCTGAGCCAGAGCTTGATTCATTCTTATTTCTTAGGGCCACAAAGGAGTTTGGGGCTTTGTTACTATCCTGTACTTATGCCATGCTTTACTGTTTTATTTAAGATTGTGCGTGGAGCACCTGTACTGTTTTGGATGCAGAGTGTTTTCGCGGTATCGATAAGCCCAGTCACACTTTCGGGTTCCCAGTCGTTTACAGCCATTGACGCAAACCTTAGGTCCGTCTCGGAGCCAGCGAACTTTGTTGCGGGTAGCTTAATGGGGTGCCCCCCCTGAAATATTTCTTAATCCTGTGATCGCTTTGTCGTGAATGCCTCGTTGGGTTTTGAGTTGGTTTTTCCGAGGTTGATCGAGTGTGTGTTGCTATTTGTGCACCCCTGCAGGGTAAACCTTTCCGAAAGCCGTGTCCGCGGTTATGGACGACTTGGAGCACAGTTTCTCGATCATAGACGAGTATAACTAATGTAACACTTTTAATCTAACTAAATACCTGACTAGTAAATAGTGCAGTACTCATGGAATGGTTAAAAAACTGCCAACGGATGGGTTGTTCGTCCGCTTTCTTGTTGGTAAGCGAGAAGGAGGATGGATCTGTTAATTATACTGTTATAACTGTTGATTCTAATTAACGGACATCCGTCTATCATTGGTTAGGCGGATGGTTAGCGAGTATCTCTAGTCTTGTTAGTTATTATCTCTTGCTGCAATTGTGTCACCCCAGGTATATGTCCCCTTTAGAGGCATAAAGACTTGCTGAGTACCCCTAGGGTCTCACACGATAAATTGTTTGATTCAGATGAATAGGTGTACTCGCAAGATGGATACTGGGTGGAGGAGACGGATGATGTTGGCAACGATCACTCAGTGTAGAGATTCCGAGAACGGGAATCTGTGAGATCTGTGGGCGGGATGTGTTTATGTATGTGGCATCTTATGCCAATTTGCTTCTTATCTGTACTCGGATCTTGTTTTTCGCTTCCACCTGATACTCTGATGTTTGATGTATGAGAAGCTATCCTAAACTATTATCTCTATCTAGGATATTTGGATCTTGCCCTATGGCGTTGCAATATTTCTATTTCTTTTAGATGGAATGGCTCTGTGAATAGTTGTATGGTGGCTTGCATACATACTCACTTGTGTATGTAGTTGATCCCTTCGCCTGCCGATTACGCCGCTCGTTCTTGTCCCGATGTTCTGGAAGTGGTTAGGATGGCGGAAAGGTCTACCTGTGAGTGGCCCCCGGGCCCCACCATACTATCTTAACCACTTTCGCTCATCCAGGCTTGCAACTAAGAGGGTAATTCACCGAGGTAGTTACAATTGGTATCAAAGCCATCCCCCCTTCAGGGTCTCAGCCAAATGGTCGTTGTCAGTCTAGCAAATATTTTTGGTAGCTATGTATACTAGGGGAAAAACAAAACGTGAGAGTAGGACTGCTTCCATTTTTCTTCTTACCCACCCACCCACCCTTTTCTGGTAAGGAAGTGTAACGTTTTCAATCCTCTTCTAAAATTCAAACTAGGATTCACGTGTTCTGGGTTTCGTAGTACCATAGGTTGTGTGTGTGTGTGAATCCCTTGTCTATCTGTTGCATCCAAATGTTAACACTATCTGCCTTTTGGTTATCAACTGTTGGTACATTCCATACCGACAGGCCTTTGTAAACCGACGTGATCTATCTTATTCGTTGTATACCGGTGCGATCTGTCTTACTCTTTGTTATCCGACGATATCTTGTTTGGGGTGTTCGTTTCCGTAGTTACTAATCTTTAGGTTCATCTTAAGAAGAAGGTGTTGGGATATGTGTTTTACTAATTCATGTGCGGAGTAATGATTTGAGTGCGGGATGGATTCGCGACCATACCACTACTCTTATCATTCGCTCTTGTATATTGAATTGGTAGAGTTACTAATCTTGATTCGTTACGTGGTTTTGCGCATATAGTGGTATTTTAATGCTGAAATTTGCGAAAAAAAATTCTTTGTTAACTTGTGTACCACACTCCTTGTTCAGTCGTGTGCGATATGCTTAATATCTTCTAGGTGCCTTGAACTTTGTTGATATTTTAATATCATCTTAGTGAATTGTATCCTTTAATCTTGGTTAATTCCATTTTGGTACTATTTTGGATTATTATTATTCTCCATTATAGTACTGACTTGTGTTTTATATCAATCACAGGATGGCACCACCACGCCGTTCTAAGGAGGACATACCACCTGAACTGGGGGCTGCGTTGGCAAGTATTGCCAATGCCTTGGGAACAATGCAGCAGAACCAGCAGCAATTCGAAGAAAGCGTGAGGAGGAATGAGTTTCTTCCGCTACCTCCACCTCCCAAGCGAGGAGACATCAAGAGTTTTCTCAAGTTCAACCCACGCCAATTTGAGGTGTCTGATCAGCCACTTGATGCGGATGATTGGCTGCGTGAAATGTCAAGGTTGTTGATGACTGCGGATGTTCCTGAGCAAGAATGGGTAAAATGTGCCACTCACCTTCTGAAGGGAGATGCAGCTCTGTGGTGGGAAAATTACCTCAAGGCAGACCACTCTGGTTTTCAGCCTACGTGGGAGCAATTCACTTCGTCTTTCAAAGAGCAATATCTGTCAGAGATTGTCATGGAAAGGATGAAGGAAGTGTTTCTCAACCTCAAGCAGGGCAATGACAATTTCAATACCTATATCAGAAACTTCATGAATCTTTCTCGGTATGGTGGCGATGAGATCTTTAATGCCAAGAAGAAGCAAAAGAGGTTCAGGCATGGGCTCAATGCATCAATCAAATATGCAATCACTCATGCAAGGCCGGGGTCTTTTCTGGAACTCCAACATACAGCTCTGCAGGAAGAAGCAAGTAGGCAAGTGTTTGAGGAGTCAAAGAAACACAGCCGCGATGCAGCAAGCTCTTCAGCTATGACAGCTCCTTCTAAGCGCCGCGTGTGGGTTCCTAACACCCCACCGTTGCTCCCGGCTCCACCAAGACCGTCAAGCTACGTGGCAAGGCCACCAAACTCCTTCACCGCGGCTCCTAGGGGCTACAACCACAACTATCCTGGAGCGCCTGGCGGAGTCCCTGGCTACGTTGCTCCACGTCCACCTGGTGCTTGCTACACTTGTGGAAACACTGGGCATCAGCACTAGAATTGTCCAATGAACAACAAATCTCTTCCTCCACAACCTCCAAGACCTGCGACAAGTTCTTCTATGGTTCGTGCACCTCCGCCTCGGGCTCTCAACATCACACCAAGCCCGGGTCTACGGTTGCTCGTGCCAACTGTGTCAACGCCGCTCAAGATGAGCATGCACCTGGAGTTGTGATGGGTATGCTTCCTATTAACTCAGTCCCTGCACGAGTTTTGTTTGATTCTAGTGCTTCGCATTCTTTTGTTTCTCACAAGTTTGCAAATGAGAATGAGTTAGCAATGGATCCCCTCCCCAAGCGTTTAATGGTCCTTTCTCCTAGCGCAACAAGGGATCTTCTAAAATCAGCCATAACAATCAAATTGAGATTGGTGGTTCTTCCTTCTCGGCTTCCTTAATTATTCTAGGTAATTCTGACATTGATGTTATCTTGGGCATGGATTGGTTAATAGCAAATGAAGCTGTGATTATTGTGCTGAACGTTCGGTTTCTCTGAAAATTCCTGAAGGCCATATAGTCTATTCTCCAAGTCTGACTCCTGCAATTCAGCTTTTCACTTTGGCGGCTCTGAATGATGATGCTATGGAAGCTATTCAGAGTGTGCCGGTGGTCTATGAGTTCCCAGATGTCTTTCCTAAAGAGTTGCCAGGTATGCCTCTGGATCGAGAGGTCAAGTTTGTGATTGAACTTGAACCTAGTACCGCTCCTATCTCCAAGCGGCCTTATAAAATGGGTCCTGCTGAGTTGGCTGAACTCAAACATCAGCTTGATGAACAAGAGAAAAGTTGGGTTTCATTCAGCACAGTACTTATTCTTGGGGTAGCCCAACTATCTTTGTAAAGAAGCGAGACAAGACTGATAGACTTTGTGTTGACTATCAGGCTCTCAATGCTAAAACCATCAAGAATAAATATCCCCTTCCGTGGATTAATGATCTCTTCGATCAGCTAGCTGGAGCTGTGGTATTCTCTAAGCTTGATTTGAGAAGTGGATATCACCAAATCAAGATTTGCATGGAAGATGTTCCCAAAACAGGTTTCACCACCCGCTATGGCCTGTACGAGTACACGGTCATGTCTTTCGGTCTCACCAACGCACAGGCAACCTTCTCAAGGCTTATGAACTCGGTTTTCATGGAGTATCTTGATAAGTTCGTTGTGGTCTATCTGGATGAAATTCTTGTCTATTCTAATTCAAAGGAAGAACATGAAGAACACCTTCGGTGTGTCCTAAATAAGCTTCGTGAGAACCGCCTGTATGCAAAGTTCTTCAAGTGTGAGTTCTGGCTGCCTCAAGTCACCTATCTTGGTCACGTCATCTCTGCCAGGGGCATTGCCCTCAACCCAGAAACTATTAAGACAATTGTTGACTGGCTTCCACCCATAAATGTCAAAGAAATCCGGAGTTTCCTTGGGTTGGCTAGTTACTGTCGTCGTTTCGTTCAGAACTTCTCGAAGATTGCGAAACCTCTTACCCATCTCCTCAAGAAAGGCAAGAAATACCTCTGGACTCCTACATGTCAAGAAAGTTTTGAAACACTCAAAGAGAAGCTCACTTCCACACCACTCTTGATTCCTCCAGATACATCAAAGCCCTTCCAGATATTCTGTGACGCCTCCTTGCAAGGATTGGGTGCGGTCCTTATGCAAGAAAAACAAGTTGTTGCTTATGCCTCTCGACAGTTGAAGATGCATGAGATCAACTATCCTACACATGACCTCGAACTCGCAGCAGTTGTCTTTCCTTTGAAAGTATGGAGGCATTACTTTCTTGGCAACCGTTGTGAGATCTTTTCTGATCACAAGAGTCTGAAGTATATCTTCACACAGCCTGATCTCAACCTTCGTCAGAGAAGGTGGATTGAAGCAATTAATGATTTCGATTTGACCATCAACTACACTTCGGGCAAAGCTAATGTGATGGCCGATGCTCTCAGCCGAAAAGCTGATGTCAACAACCTCATGGTGGAAGAACAATAGCCTCTCTTGTGTGAGGAATTCCGCAAGCTCAACCTTGAAATTGTGGATCAAGGGTATCTTCTGAACCTTCTGGCAACCCCACTCTTGGAAGAAAAAGTTCGCTCCATTCAACTTGGTGATCCTTACACTAAAAACATCATCTCCAACATTCAGCTTCCGAAGTATGAGTCCTTCCATGTTGACGACCAAGGCACTCTTTTCTTTGAACACCGGATGTTTGTTCCGAACTACCCGGGTTTAAGAGAGCAAGTTCTCAAGGAGGCGCATGATTCTGTTCTTTCTATCCACCCTGGCAGTACTAGGATGTACATGGACTTGAAAACACAATATTGGTGGCCTGGGTTGAAACGATATTGTGCCAAGTATGTCTCGGAGTGTGATGTCTTCCGCGGAGTTAAAGCTGTCCATCAGAAACCTTCCGGACTCCTACAGCCATTGAAGCCTCCAGAATGGAAATGGGAGAAAGTAGAGATGGACTTCATAACTGGTTTTCCAAGGTCGTAGAAGGGCAACAATGCAATCTTTGTTGTCATAGATAGGCTTTCTAAAGTGGCTCACTTCTTTCCTGTCAAGGAAACAATTTTTGCAATTCAGTTGGCTGAGCTCTATATCAACAAAATTGTCTCTCTATATGGGGTTCCTCTTGAGATCAGCTCAGACCGTGGAAGCATCTTCACTTCCAAGTTCTAGGGAAGTTTTCAAAATGCTTTGGGAACAAAATTGAACTTCAGCACAGCTTACCACCCTCAGTCGCAAGGACAAGTTGAAAGGATCAATCAGATTCTAGAAGATATGCTCCGTGCTTGCGTTATCTCTTTCAGCATGAAGGGGGAAGAATGTCTTCCTTATGCTGAATTCTCTTACAACAATAGCTTCCAGAAATTCTAAAGATGGCACCATTTGAGGTTCTCTATGGTCGCAAATGTAGAACTCCGATTGGTTGGTCGGGCGCAGGTGAAAGAGCATTGTTTGGCCCCGACATTATAAATCAAGCGGAGGAGAAGGTTTACATCATTCTTGAAAACCTGAAGATTGCTCAAAGTCGCCAAAAGAGCAATTATGACAGAAAGCACATGGACATGGAGTATGTTCCTGGTGATCTCGTTTACCTTCGTGTCACTCCCATGAGAGGCACGCACCGGTTTGGTATCAAAGGAAAGCTGGCTCCTAGATACATCGGTCCTTTCAAAGTTCATGGAAGAAGAGGAGAAGTCGCTTATGCTCTTGAGCTCCCTGAAAAACTCAAGGTCCATGATGTATTTCATATCTCTCAGCTCAAGAAGTGCTTCAAGGATCCAGGCAGGACCGTGGACCATGAACTCATCAATCTCCAAGAAGATCTGTCTTATCAAGAACATCCCATAAAAATTCTAGAAGTCGCAGAAATAAGGACTCGCAACAAGTCCATCAAGTTCTGCAAGGTGTAGTGGTCACACCATTCTGTTGATGAAGCCACTTGGGAACGCGAGGATGAGCTCCGTGCCAAGTATCCTACCCTCTTTGTGTCTTCTTCTTCTTCCTAGAATCTCGGGGCGAGATTCCTGTTTAGTGGGGGAGAGTTGTAGCATCCCATCTGTCTAACATATGTAATGCTACATGGTCTAGTAATATAATTGCTACTTCCTACATATAATTTTTGCATCATAATTATATCATGCTCATGTCATCATGCCACCTTGCATTTGAGCATCCTATAAAACCCTTTTCATTTGGTTCTTCTCTCATATGCATTAGTAATTGTATTTGGCTCTTGATATATTTTATTTGGTTCTTGATAAATGCTTGATTCCCAAGTTGAGTTGGGGGCATATCTTTTATTCAACTCCAACACCTTTCGTTGTCACCACCTTATAATTCCACCATCCTAATTACCCATGAGCTTTTACTTTCTTTTGGCATTTAATCTAGCTCATGTGGGTCGGGATGGATCCAATTCTATTTTCCTTTATCTTGGCCTTAATCCATATTTTGAATGCATGTGCATAAATGCCATGATCATTGTTTTGTTTTCACAAGATAAAACATGGCATTTAATGCCCATGCATGGGCCATGCAAATCACCACCATTCTATTCTTTTGGGATTTACTTGGATTTTTGAGTGGAGCATGGTTCCTCGAGAATTAATTCATGTTGGCTCTATTCTCTTGCTTTTACCATAAAAACCTTACCCCTTGTTTGATCTCTCCTTTCCATATGAATCAAGCTCTCCACCCTCATCCATCCCACATGTGCATGCTTCCATGCATGATCATGTAAGATCTTTTTCCATAAACCCCACATCTCTCTCTCTTGGGTTTTTCTTCACCATCACCTTGGACTAAACCAAAAACCCTCATCCCTCCATCTCCTCCCAATTTTGCTTGATCTTGGTGGATCACCACTAAACCCTAAACCCTAGCCTCTCCCTCTAATCTCTCTCTCTCTCTAAAACCCTAGCCTAATCCACCCGATGATCTAACCTCTCTCCATGCCGAGCACTCCTAGCTGCTCTCACTCTCTCATTCTTACTCTCTCTCTATCATTCTTACTCTCTCTCTCTCTGCCAACCAGGGGCCCACCTAGCTACCCCATCTACTCCCTACCCTAACCAATCACCCCCTCTAACCTAACCCTAGCTCGAGCCTCCCATGCTCTACATGCCGAGCCTCTCCCTCCTCTCTCTTTTGCTCTCTGCCAGGCCTACCCCACACCCGAGCTACCCCTCTCTTCCCCTTGGCCGGTCCCACCTGCAGCCACACCCACCCCGTAGGACGAGCACGTGAAGGAGGAGGAAAAAAGTTGGCCGAAGCCACCTTTACTCCACCGATTCCCCACGGCATCTCCCCCCCCCCCCTCTCTGCTTTACCCACTCCCTCCCGTCTCTCTCTCGTGCCCAGATCCATCCCCAGCGCCTTGCCCTTCCCCTCTCCTTCTCCACCGACCGCCATCCTTCCTCTTCCATCGCCGGCCACCACCTCGGCATCCACCTCCTCTCTACGTTACTGACGGCGGGCGTGGCGTTTGGTCGTCGAGGAAGGACCAGTGGGGCACCCGTGCGTCGCCCGTACCCAGCATCGAGGAGGAGGAGGCCCAGTACACGCCGAACTCCGACGAGGCCGACCGAAACCCTAGCCGCGGGAGCGTCTGCATCACCGTCGATCCACCGCTTCCCAGCCCGATCCGAGCCCTCCGACGAGTCCACGGTGAGCTCCCCTGCCTCCCTGACAACCTCCGTCTCACCATCGTCTCCTGGTCACCTAGATCCCTCCGACGAACGTCCTCTGTGCGGCGCGTGCGCGTGCGCCTTCCATGTTGTCGCGCCGCAGAAGGTACACCTAGCCGCGCCGCGCTTACCTTGCAGCAACCCCAAGCCAGCGCAGCGGTAGCCACCGCCGCACGCGCGCACGAGGTCGCGGGATAGAACCCCCGTGCCGCGCGCCGTTCTCTAACGCCGCTTTGTCCGTCAGAACACCAGGAAGAGAAACAGTAGCAGTGGCTACTTTGCCAATACCCCCCCTCCTTTTTATTTCTCCCTCAACCCGCGCTCCACCGGCCCCACCAGTCAGCCCGTCTAACTATTTGCAGAAAAACACCCCAGGTTCCAAAAACCTCAACCTGCCATCCCTGTCTGCGCCACGTGGCTGCGCCTGGTTCGCGAGTCCGTGCATGGCCCCGCACGCCGCTGACCCCACCTGTCAATGTCTCAGGCTGGGTAACGCCGCGGTAAGAAAAGTTCTGCCGCGCCCGGCCGCCTCTGTCGCATGGGCCCGTGGAACAGCGTGCCCCACCCGTCAGTGACTTGGGTTAGATTTTTCTGGGTATAAAAGGTCTGGGCGTATTTCTGTTTAAACAAAACATTTTCAGAAATGTTTAAATATGATTTTTAAATCTGTTTTAAATAACTTTTAAATTATAAATCGAATTAATACAAATGATATAAGTTTTTGAATCAGAAAAATGTGAGGAATTCAAATATACTATTCAAAATAATGTTTGACCACTTTAAATTTTCGAGATGATTAAACTTACAATAAAATGCCCTTTTCTTAATTAATTAATAACTTTAAATCTATAACTCCAAATTCGACAAATAATATGTCTAAATTGATCAGCGCGACGAGCCCGTTCTAACTATGTATTCCTTGTTCTGAATTGAAGCATGCATCATGTCATTATTAAAAATCAGAACTGTTTATGGCAATAAAACTTGACCAAATAAATACTAAAATGAACTATCCTTGTCCCCACACCTCACCCATGCCATGCTACTTTATTGCCACATAAATTGTGCATCATTCATCATGGCATGCTTGTTTGCTTGTCGCATTTTAATTCATATGCTTGTGCACTTTATTTATGTTGGCCCTTGTTTGTTTGGTTCTTCTTCGAATAGACGCCCAGCAGGAGAATTATCAGGAATCACAGGAGTTCTACCCAGATCCATATCTCGCTTCAACTGAGATGCCAGGAAAGCACTACCACATGCTTGCATACATATAGTACCTATTTCCTCTATCTTATTCTTGCATCATTGAGTCGCGATTGCATGAAATTGAATCCCAAGTACTGCATAGCCTTTACTTTTAAACCCCACCTAAGCTTGTTCCTCCATCCCATGAGACATTACTACAGGAGTTGTTTGAGCCATGCGAGTCGTAGAACAGCATGTGTAGGGTATGTGAGTGTCTGATGAATACGAGGTACCTAAACAACTTAAACTGCGTAGTAATGGGATAACTAATGAAAGAGGCACCGGTGAGCAATATCTGCTATTTGATTTTTCATGCTAACTTGTGTCCCGTAGGACCCCGAGTACTTGATTCCTGTTCCTTCACTATTCACACTATCCACATCCGGGAGGCCTTATGGACCCCCCTGAGCCAGAGCTTGATTCATTCTTATTTCTTGGGGCCACAAAGTAGTTTGGGGCTTTGATACTATCCTGTACTTATGCCATGCTTTACTGTTTTATTTAAGATTGTGCGTCGAGCACCTGTACTGTTTTGGATGCGGAGTGTTTTCGCGGTATCGATAAGCCTAGTCACACTTTCGGGTTCCCAGTCGTTTACAGCCATTGACGCAAACCTTGGGTCCGTCTCGGAGCCGGCCAACTTCGTTGCGGGTAGCTTAATGGGGTGCCCCCCTAAAATATTTCTGAATCCTGTGATCGCTTTGTCGTGAATGCCTCATTGGGTTTTGAGTTGGTTTTTCCGAGGTTGATCGAGTGTGTGTTGCTATTTGTGCACCCCTGCAGGGTAAACCTTTCCAAAAGCCGTGTCCGCAGTTATGGACGACTTGGAGCACAGTTTCTCGATCATAGACAAGTATAACTAAAGTACCGCTTTTAATCTGACTAAATACCTGACTAGTAAATAGTGCAATACTCATGGAATGGTTAATAAAACTGCCAACGGATGGATTGTTCGTCCGCTTTCCCGTTGGTAAGCGAGAAGGAGGATGGATCTGTTAATTATACTGTTATAACTGTTGATTCTAATTAACGGACATCCGTCTATCATTGGTTAGGCGGATGGTTAGTTATTATCTCTTGCTGCAATTGCGTCACCCCAGGTATATGTCCCCTTTAGAGGCATAAAGACATGCTGAGTACCCCTAGGGTCTCACACGATAAATTGTTTGATTCAGATGAACAGGTGTACTCGCAAGATGGATACTGGGTGGAGGAGACGGATGATGTTGGCAACGATCACTCGGTGTAGAGATTCCGGGAACGGGGATCCGTGAGATCTGTGGGCAGGATGTGTTTATTTATCTGGCATCTTATGCCGATTTGCTTCTTATCCGTACTCGGATCTTGTTTTCCACTTCCGCCTGATACTCTGATGTTTGATGTATGAGGAGCTATCCTAAACTATTATCTCTATCTAGGATATTTGGATCTTGCCGTATGGCGTTGCAATATTTCTATTTCTTTTAGATGGAATGGCTCTGTGAATAGTTGTATGGTGGCTTGCATACATACTCACTTGTATACGTAGTTGATCCCTTCGCCTGCCGATTACGCCGCTCGTTCTTGTCCCGATGTTCTGGAAGTGGTTAGGACGGCCAAAAGGTCTACCTGTGAGTGTCCCCTGGGCCCCACCGTAATATCTTAACCACTTTCGCTCATCCAGGCTTGCAACTAAGAGCGTAATTCACCGAGGTAGTTACACAAGTCATGAGCTTGTCCACACTTCCTTGGTATGGGGCCCGATATAAGGACCCAAGCCAACCACTTCCCTTCTTCGCTACCCTGTATGCCCACCCTTTTGCTAGATCAGGACAATGGTCGATGCGGTTTACATTCCTGAAGAGAACAATCCATTGTAGACAACAAATATTGGGGAATTTACGGTTCCCACCCTTGCACGTGCCTAAATGTAGGATCACTCCTCCGATAAAATTTCTCCGTTTTCATTTGAAAGGAAGAAAATCCAACTGACTTCCCCAAAGCCATATAGATCTCATGGTTAACGCTTATTATACGGTGCAAGAATCACTGGTGACATTGGTTATTCAATCCTAGATGATACATTCCCGTGCAAATGGAACCACCACCAACCACTTATATCACACCATGGTTCCATTTGCCCACCATATTACATTACCACCATTCAGGCTGATAACCGATAAGTCATGTTATTATGAAAATACTATTTTCTGTCATATTTTTTGAAATGCATGTGATAAAAATAGTAGATTGCAAATACTTGATAGAAAATAACCAAAGGACACGAGGAAGTGTGAACTTGCATTTTGTGATTGCAAGATTATGCACTCATGGTCTTCAACACTATATAAACACCAATATCTGAAAAACACCATCATTGGTCCGATAAGGACTAATGTTTAAAGAAGCAAGATGATATTATGCATAAGTAAGGTAATACAATGTTTTAAATTTGAAATCCCTAGAATAACATCAATGATGTAGGGTTCGAGAAATTGTGATGATTTCTTTGGATTCTGTTGCCCTTTTATTTCAGTTCACACTTGTGCTTCTTATTTGGCTTGTGAGAGTGTGTGAAATAACTTTCAAGTAAAACAAAGTAGCATATAATAATGAAACACCCAAATGTGGAATTGTATCCAAAGAAATCTTATTTGAAGATTGTTAACCAATTAGATCTATTTTGGAAATGCTTAATACTTACTTTAAATGTATCTTAAAACAATAACTTTTGAAGAAAAGCTTACTTAATTAAGTAAACGCATTTAAACCTAAAATTAACTACTATTAGGGTTTTCTACCTAACTCTAATTATTATTAAATTAAATCATTGTTACCATTGAATTAAGCATAGTACTTGTATTTGTGACTTGTATGTCATCTAATATAAGATGATACTCAACTTTGTTCACATCAATATACTTCATAAAATTTAGATAAAATTATTATTAGATTTATTTGTGTGATGTTTACTTAACACTATAAGTGAATGGAATATTTTATCCATTTAAGACTTAATGATTATATTTTATGAACATGTAAAGAACATTACTTTAATTACTTAGGAGTTATGTTTAAATTTTGAATACATTCATAAACTTATGAGTTAAATGATGATAAAAATGTTTAATAAGCCAAAAATACTATTATTGATGGTTTTATAAATGATAAAATCCTTTTGGGAAATAACATACATTTATTTTTAAATGATAAATTTAGAAAATGCATTTATGATGTTTTGGGATATTTTTACTTTAGTAACAATTGAGATTATTACTATATTTATACCTTAAATGAATAATAGTAAAGACAAAAATAATTAGATATTATTTTTTATGAATTAATGATGAAAAGAAAAGGTTTAAATACAAGTTATTGGGGAATTAAATTTTTATTTGCTTCAAAAGTGGAATATTATATTTTTAATATTGAGATGTATATATTATTTTTGTGATCATTTTTGTATATTATATGTATTTTCTGATTTTTAAATAATAAAATATCATTTTTATAGGTTTTATATTCTAGAGTATATTTAATAAATATAAATTATTTTCTTAAGTTACTAAAGAATAAATGAGTGGATTTAAATTATAGATCTTGTTTTTATAAAGATTTTGATATATTATTTGTATTTTTCTAATTTAAAATGCACTAGTTATGATTTTTCCTAATCGTGGTCCATTTTAAAATCATTTTAAAACAATTCTTTTGGAATATATATAACATTTTTGTCCACTTGACCCCACATGTCATATGTTTATTCATTTTGGAAGAATGATATAATAAATTATTGAAATGCTGACATGCCTGGCCCATAGGAATTTTCTATTTTTCAGAAATGATTTACTGAAATAATAAAAATAACAAAATGATTTATTGCCTAATTGGGACGTCACTATGACGTCAGAAATGCTGGAGCTCATAGGTGATGCTTGAATCCAATGATAGGAGGCTCGTGCGCTAGCATGGTTGGGGGCGTTTGAGCGAGGGCGTGAGGGCGAGTCAGATGATGGTCGCGCTGCCCGGAAATGATCACCGAAGCTACTCCAGTGACGACCTACTGCGGTGGCGGATGACAGAACATGGTGCGACGAAATGTAGAGCAAGAGGTAGTATGCAAAGGGTACTAAGAGAACTAATGGCTCACTGAGATGGTCGTGGAAGGTTGACGAAGAGAGGCGTGGCCGTAATCAACGGCGGATGGTGGTGACTGGCGAAGGAAGTGAGGTGTTGACTGGTTCGACTAGGAGATCTGCACCTTTTATGTCCTAGCTAGGGAGAACGAGGATGATGAGATGAGTACAACATTGCGCTTAGGAAGGCTAGGGAAGCAAGGGAACAACGAGGCATGGTTCACCTGGAAGCTAGGGTTTCTAGCCAAATAGGAAATCAAGAAGAAGAGTAAGCTAGGGTTCGTCTGCATGGCGAAAGTCTTCATATAGGCAACAGACAGCGACATCATGGATCTTGGTGCTTGGTGGGCATCGTGGTGAGGTAGGAACGAAGGAGACGATACCAGCGAGTAGCTTCATCTCCGTTGTCCTTCTAGCGCGAGGAAGAAGAAAGGAAAAAGAAACAAAGGGGTACAGGGGCCATGGCGTTGGGCTGGATGGGTAGGTGGGCTACATCAAAGTGAGCGGGAGAGAAGATTGCTGAAGTGTTGGGCGATGGATAGAGGAGAGATGGGCCGCGAGCCAGAGTTGGCTTATGTCTTTTTTATTCTTTTCTATTTTATGTTTTTCACAAAACCAAAGCACATCTAATTTTTACTTAGTTTAAAATGTCCAATATTTTTGGAGGACATTTTGAATACTGTAAAGATACATGGCAATCATTTGAATTCCATAATATTTTTGGGTATTTTTATAATGCCTAATTATTTGGGGAAGTTACATGAGAGAAAATAATTAGTATGTTTTGGGTCTAGGGTTTTTGTTTCTTATTTAGAGACCCCTTTTAAAATATGATTTTTTCTTCCATTAATAAGTGGAATGCGAAAGAATTAGTTACACAACATAAGGATCGAAATTATAATAAACCCACTTGGTTCTAGTGCTTGGAAATTAATAAATATAGTTTAAGTATCCTTAAGGATATTCTTGTGGTTTATAAAATTGTGATCATATATATGCCATGCTTATTTGAGATGAATTGTTAGAACAATGGATTAGAGATTAGGTTCATAACCATAAATGGTATTCATATAGTTGGGATGGATTAGGGAAATTGTTTTACTAATGTAGATAAGATATGTATGAGAGTAGACAAGAATTAATATGTATTCTTGTTGAGGTGTCCATCATGAACAAAACACATAATGTTATAAGATACACAAAAATAGGATCATATATCAGTTTTTCACTTCCCTCTTAGGTGTGATGATCTCTTGATAAAAGGTTAAAATGTATTGGTTATATTACTTTTATCTCTAAAATATCTCCCAAATTATTATTCTCTTTATGGTATTTGCTAAGGATTTATGGTGAAAGAACATTATCCTTGTATTGGTTATATTAGTTTTATCTCTAAAATATCTCCCAAATTATTATTCTCTCTATGACGTCAGCGGGGGCTTTTAATACTTTTCTCACTAGGGGCTAGGTTACCACAGTCGCTGACTGGTGGGCCCAGGGCCACGTGAGCAAACGGAACCCATAACCGGTTTGACTGTGCTGACCGTGCCCTGCTGACACACGGGCGACGTCAGCATGACGTCACACCGGTGGTGGCTTCTCAGTTGGATGGCGGGGACGGTGCAGGACAGTGAGCTCGTATGCGTGTGAGGCCGTGCTCGAACGAGGGCATCGCGGGCTACCTAAGTATGGCCGTGCCGCTACTGGGTGGTCCCCGAAGCTGCCGGCAAGCACGAACTGCGGCAGAGCATGGCGACAAACGTCTGTACAGTACCACGAGGCACAGGAGGACGAGGGAGAGGGTCCGCTCAGACCAGGAGCTCACCATGAGGCGATTGACGGGGTCGAGAAGGCCAAGGGAGGTTTGGAGGTGCCCGAATTGACGACGAACGCGGTGGACGGAACTCAGGGAGGAGGTAGCGATTGAGGCGATTGGGGGATTCTCCGGCTTGGGCTCTTGTACTAGAAGAACGAGCAGACAGTGGTGCTTTCAGTGGTGCTCTCAGCAGGCAAGGGACGGCCGGAGGCAGCAGGGACGATGGCGACCTGGGAGGTTAGGGTTTGGGAGCTCTTCCGGGACAAAAGAGAGAGCACTAGGGAAGAGACAGGATCAGGATGGGGACGAGAGAGAGAGGGGGTTAGGTGGGTCCTTATCCACCTCTCTGGTGTCAGCGGCGGGGCGCGAATCGTGGTGCAGAACGACGACGGCATCGCCGGCGACATGCGGGTGGTTGTCGCCTGCGGGGAAGACGACACCGAACATGTAAGCTGGGAGGCCGAGGGTGGGCCTCGTGCGAGGTTGCGGGCTACGTGGTAGGCAGTAGGTAGCACGGGTTTAGCTGGGCTTCGGCCTGGTTAGCTGTTAACTCTCTTTTTTATTCCGAAAACATTTTTCCAATTCTTTTTTCACTGTTGAGTTTGTATTTATATTTCAAACCTGTTTTGTATTATTTCAAAAATATGAGAATGTTTACAAAGTGTATAAAATACTCAGGGGCCCTTGTATTTAGTTTGGGCTCCGAACATTTTGGGTTTTCAAAATTCAAAACCATTTTGAATAGGTTTTAGAGAGAGGGGTAAATAGCTAGGGTTTAGGGTTTTACTTTATTTCTTTGCATGCAATTTTAAAAGATGATGCTCATGCTATGCACAAACAAACCCTAATATAAGATTAACTAAAACTGGGGTGTTACAGTTCTATCCCCCTTACGAGAATCTCGACCCGAGATTCCGTAGGTAGGAAGAAGCAAGAGAAACAAGGTTACACTAGACTTCGACGATCTTCTCGAAGAGGTTCATCCATGCCACCATTACAGAATGAATGAAGCGCTTCATTTCTTCGAGGTAGCTGCACACACTAAAGAAGAGAGGGAAAGACACAAAACCACAGACAGAGTATCTCATGATCAACTCATGGATAGATGTTTCATAATATCTCTGGAGCCAACGAGCATGAAACACGTCAAGGTAAAGGAGGAAACAAAAGGAGAAGGTTTCAAGTTGTTAGATAACAGGTCTTCATTAGGATTGAGACCATGGAGTTTTATAAGAGCTTAAGCTTCTAAAAGGAAAACTTACAACGGAAAGAACATAACCACAGACTTCGAGAGATGAAACTCTACTAGACGGCTTAAGTAGAGCTCCCAGGTAGAGAGATATGGATAACCAAGTTGTTGAACTACTTTTGATATAGGAGGATCACTCTTCATTCAATAGAAGGTTACGACAGAAAGGTTGTTTTGTGGCGAGGACTCACGAGAGTCATAAGGAACATGTAACAAGAGAAACCTCTGATTACCAAAATCATCGTCACTCTTAAACATGATCCAGAGATGAAGGAAACTCTTTATTCATCCAAGATTATCAAAATCTTTGCCAAAGATTGTGATATCACTTTACACCACTAGGATTAGTAAGTAAGAAGATTCCTGATGACACGAGGAAAAAGAAACTTCATTCTCACACTTCAACTACTTTAAATGTTCTCCTTGATGTTCGATAAAGTGGACATCAAGTAAAGGTTAGACTTCGGATGCAAAGGAAACCATAAGCACAACTCCTATTATAAAATCATAGAAGGAGCCTCATGATGAGTGGTTGTTATTTTCTAATTCAAGAGAATTTGATGATAGGATTTCTGACTAGTTTTGTCAATCATTACATCAATCATGTCGGACTTACATAAAAACCTATGTCAAAACCTTGAGGAACACCAACCATAAATCTGCTTGAGATTCATACTCAGTTAAGTGGAATGATACTTCAGACGCAGCATGTCTGAATAGATAGTTTGCAACATTTATCATAAAAGTAAAGTTACTAGATTCTCAAGACATGGACTACAGTGTTAAGATCCAATAGACTAAGCTAGGTTATTAGACCCATGTAATAACAACTTGTCATAGGACCGCTGCACATACATCAAGTACTTGCAATGACATACACATGTGTCCTTAAAGGGAACAAAGATAGCTCTACTCAAATCCACGGCGACATCTTTCTACCATTGCGTGTGAATCAGAGAAGGTTACTTCTAACATCCAGAACACAAACTTCAAGATAAAACCCAAAGATGGTTCTCAAAAGTTTTCCAACATTAATGCCAAATGTTCCATATGAATCTATTCTAACATGGAGAAGATAAGGATGTTATCAATGGGCTCAATAACAAACTTGTCGAGATACTCCAGGAAGATGGACTCATATGTTGTATGAACAAGAATATTGGTCAGACCAAAGGACATGAAGATGTACTAAAGTGAAACACCATGAGTAGCGACATCACCAGGATAGTCCTTGGAACTGAGTTTGATTTGACAATAACCCAAATCAAATCAAAGGTAGGGGAAGATAACATATCCATCAAAGAGATACTATCTTTCTTCAGCACGAACAAAACTAGACATCCCTTTAAGATGAACGAAGTCAGATGGAACTTTTGTCTTACAACTCTCCAAGTTGTTGTTTAAGCTCAACCAACTAGTTCAGGGTTATCTAGTAAGGATCCTTGGAGAAAGGAGTAGTTCAGAGAACTTTCTTGCTCAAGAACTAGACAACACAGTCATGTGGCAACATGGCAATTCTCCTAGAAATACGTCTAGAATATCATGAACCACCGATATGTCACTTAGTTCAAGAGGAAACTTCCTTTGTGAGGCAAGAAGACATAGTCTCAGAGTTTAGGCACGAGCCTAACTCTTTGACCGAAGAGAGTGTACCAGAGTAGCGGACTTGGTAGCAAAATCATCCTTAGCTTAGTGATAGGGTTAACCATCATTCTAAGAATGACACAAATGTCCTTGGAGTTCGAAGCAATAAAAGTTGATAGGAATCTCAGATGGCCACTTTATTACGCACACGCATCATTCACAAGCATGAAAGCTCAGAGGAAGGGTGGGTAATAATATGTAAGATCATCACTTCATTAAGGGGTCATGAAACTCAGCACGACCTCTTAGTATATAAGAGTGTGATACTTTAAGGTAGAACAGATAGAAGCTAATCATGCCTCTTGATCTGTGGATTTACAACACTTTGACCTAGTCCTAGATATGGCAAGGTACTGGAGTTTATTTCTCCTGACATCCAGAAATGGTTTGTCGTGACGGACCACAAGAATATCTTGCTTTGGAGGACACCAATGCATAGTACTACTTGGCTACCAAATAGTAGACAAAGGTCGGAAAACAACAAGGGAGAAAGAACATGCTCAAGATGGAATCTTGAGATATGTGTCAACACCCGGATTTTTAAGCCCAGATGCCTGTTATGCCATACATCGCAATCCCAGGATTACAATTTTTGCGAGACATAACAGATTGGATATCATAGTACATCATCCATTACAAACCATAATAAGGTCTTACACAAATAAAGGATCTCATGATCTAGTCTTAATACAACAAGAAGTGGAATAAATAATAAGCATAGCTTTGGTTCCATCTTCAGAGTCACAAGCAATGCTGACGATGGAAGATAGTCCTAGTTATCATAGCCGTCATGCTGTCCTTCATCTTGGTAGTCTCCTTTATAGTCTGGCCATAGGAATAGCCGGGCACAAAAGCCATGAGTACTCTTTAAGTACTCCCAAACTATCACTAACAAGTAAGGTCATTCTAGTAGGATTGCAAACTATAGGTTTATTTGTAAACTTAAGTTTGAAACCTAAGGTGAGTTCAGAAACAAAGAAAGATAAAATAAATTTCTAGAATCACTTAAGTTGGGAAGCTAGTGTCATAATCACAACTCTGTTGTGTTCAAGTCATGTCACAATTCATTTCATGAGTAGTTTTGAAAACATCTGACAACGGAACAGTATGGCCACTCCAACTGTCCATAACCGCGGACGTGGCTATTCGAATAGTTTGACACTCTTCAGAGGTGGTACACTTTCACCACAAGATTCGATACATCTGTCAGGGATAACCCTGAATCATCATACTTAGTATGCAGATAATCAAATATAACCTTTCCTTTACACACCCTAGTATAAGCACCTCTCCTATGAGCATGGCCTCCCAACCATGACCATCTTTCATCTTGGGCACTGCATAGGTGGACAACATTGAGAGGTAGCCTCAGCTCAAACCTCTCCCCCGAGGGAACTAATTCTAATGCATATAAACTTCCGGCTAAGCCTTACCCAATTCAGGTATTGTGGTTGTACGGTAAAATTGGAATGGTATCGCATCCGAACCCAACCATCAGTTTTGTAAAAGGGTTAAGGCTCATGCCTCAATGTTTTCATCATCATAAACCATTTTTGTTTCTCAACACATGTCAAAACATCTCAATAGAATGACTCATCATTCCAAGGTTTTCATAATTCATTTTCACCAAGTATTCCCATCTAAGGTGATCTAGTTTTGGTTTTGCTCTAAACTACTAAGTTAAGAGTGTTCACTAATGTGGGATGCTAGGATCAATCTCATGCCATAGAATGACATCTAAGTATAACTAGATAGGTCAAGTTTTATACTCTTTATGCTACCTTCAAACAATTAAAGGACTTTAATAAAGTAAAGAAAGTAAAAGCTTGGAAATAAAACTTGGGGTAGGTAATAGTCAAAGTGCTAACCAAAGCATGCCTAATGCACCTTGCTTAGGTTATCTAATTTAATTCTAGCTTGCTAACAATAGCTTGCATTGTTAATGATGGCTTGCCTTGTGCAGTGCAGCAGTTGAAGTTTTCTTCCTCCTCCTCTTGGTAGAACTCCTCCTCCTCCTCGAAGGCTTGGTCGGTACTATCGTCTATAAATACATACGGGATATACAATCACCAAACAATACTTAACTAGTCTACTTAGCACACTAAGGCACACATTTGATGATTTACTATCATCACAAGCATCACTAGGTTTTATTAACTAGATTCATTCTTTTTATTTGAGAAAAGTAATTTCTACTCACTGAAATTAACTAAGATTTAATATTCTCCAATTAAATTATGGGATCATGTGGACACCTGTCATCACCACATATTCTAACATATGGGAATGTGATATAAAGGTTGGATCATATTTTAATAAATTTAGGTTTAATAATTAATGATTTAAAGAGACTAGAAATGCCTATATAGCATTATTTTGGTACTAGTCCAAAGTAACTGCATGTAAACCTTAATATGATTACATATTGAGATAGGTATGGTTAAATGTGTTTTTTGAGAGTTGGAATCAACTCAAAAGCTATTATGGTTGATTTTATAAAAATGTTTGAATGTGCAAATGCTTATGTGTTGTTACTTTTACTAGGATAGATCTCTAACTCTAAATGAATTAAATCTAACGAGCCTGGATAGATCCTTTCAGAAGTTTTCCAACTAAATTGGAATCATTCAATTTGGTTAAGTAAATCTTCCTGAATTGATTTTTAAACTAAGGGACATAATTGAGTTTAAACCTAAATAGAAAAATCTAGATTTGAATTACTGGGTCAGCGCGGGAAATGAAATGGGCCGGCCCATTGACGCTCAGCGGCGCAAAGGGCGGCTAACAGGTTGGTCCCGCTTATCAGCGAGACTTAAAACCCGAAATGATAACTAGCGATCTGGGCCACACGATTATAACGCGGATCAACGACTCACATTCGTCGTCGATGACGGAATCGTCGCCACGAGACCGAACCCTAAACAGCCGGTGGGGGTCTACTGGGGACGTACCAGGGATCCAGCTAGTGTAGCGAGGCGGGCGATCGAACTAGACGGCGATGGCGGACTCAAGCGAGGTCGAGGCAGGGGCTGAGGTGGACGGAATCGACTGCAGCATCTCCTCCTCTACATCGGTTGCCTCCGGTGAAATTCCGGTGGCCTCCTGCTCGAGCTGCTCCAGTGAGAGGTGGGGAAGGACTGGGGTGAGAGGGGAGTCGAATGGTGTGGCGATTGAGGCTGGGGAGGCCTGCTTATATAGGCTCGACGGTGAGACCGAGAGGTGTGGGCGGAGCTCGTCGGTGACAACGGCACAGGGGGCTATCGGCGTGGGTGAGGTAGGCGGACGATGGGCGGTTCCCTGGAGGTCAGCTACGGCGCAATGGCGCGGCTAGGGGCGGTGGCATTTGGTCGGGAGCGTCGCACGCTCTGGGAGACAGAGGTGGTGCTCGAGGACGATCACAACGACGGTGGGTCGCGCGGCGTTGCATGGCCGTGTCTGGCGGGTTGCTGGGGTCGAGGCAGAGCGGCGTGCATGGTATGTGGTCAAGGGATGGTCTATTGCGTGCTGGCGGTAATCGCGCTCAGGCGCGCTCTTGCTTGCTCGCAGAGAGAAAGGGCGGCGCTGCTAGGGAGAGGTCTAGGGGCTGGGGTTGATTGAGGGGTGGACCTTGGGCGGCGGTAAGGTCACGCCGTGCTTCCTGGAGTGGCAGAGAGGGGCTGGTTGTCTGCGGTGGCATTGGCAAGGTTGGCCAGTGAGCATGGCGTCAGGGCGGCATGGTACTGTTACCCTAGGCCATTGGGTAGGTCTTTGATGGCTTGGTTGGTTCTGGGGGAGACAAGGGACCTGAATTGAGTTCAAATGGCTCGACCAAATTTGATCAAAAACAGTATAAGTTAGGCCATTTTGATTCTGCCTGCCAGGTGTTCGACACAATGGCCACATGAACAAAATATTTGAATTTTGAGCTGATTTTTGGTGGAGTGATGTAACTTATGCTTAAGCTTCTAGGTGTGCTTGGGTTTTTGAAATGGAGTTCATTTGAGTGGTTTTTGAATTGGTGTGATCTATACATATGAACTACATTCAATTTTCAATTGTCATTTAAAGTTAGTGTTTGAAAGTTTTTGGGATGAAACAAAGTGGGCCTTGGTACATCACTACTTGTACTAGCAAGTGATGCAAAGAACCACAATTGTTTCTGTTAAGATTTGAGTTCTAGGAATATCCAAAGTAGGCTAGGTGATTAAAATGGCAAAAGTGACCATTTGCTTATTTTATTCTTTTTGATTTATTTTTCTTTGGGATTTGTTTGGGGATGATCTAGATGATGTTTAATTCACCTTAGAATCATTTTACAACCAATGGATCACTCAAACATGGCAATTCCAAACAACTCCTAATTTAAATGCACACACATATGAATGCTTCATTATTTTTAAATGGAAAAGTTTTTGTTAACTCTAAATTTGATGATTTGGATCTTAATAACCTTGGATTAAGTTTTGGGATGTTACATATGGATGCATAGATTATAAATCTTCTGAAAACCAATGCATAGAAGGGAGGGTGTGGCAGAGTCACGATTATAGATATGAAACTCATGAGGAGTACTCTTGTCGTGATTTATTTGGTTTCATTAAAGAACATCTGCCATAGCATGTTGTAGGGGAAGTCCTTAATTGTAGTACTAGCCATACTGAGGTAATGTGTGAACATTAGCAATAGGGGTCAATGGAATGGATCTTGGGTTAAGGATCAGCTTCATGTACAAGATTCACAACACTAGAATCTAGTACAATCTAGGATCTTCGGTTCAAGTCCAAGGGTTAAAACCCAAGAAAAGAGTAACTACTAGTTGAGTAATATAGTGTACACTTCAAGGTAGCAATCACGAGGTAACTTCCAAGAGAAGAAATAATTTCTGAAGTACCCAGACAAATAAAAAGGAGGCATGCGAGGCAAAAGGAAACCTCGAAGCCTAGAACAGAACACTGTGAAACCTACAAAATAATATCGTGGGACCATAAGGTAGAGAGATCATGAGGGAAAGGAATCTCGCAGACGAAACGGAGCAAAAGGAAACAAGGAACACACAACACACACAACTCTAGTGAATTGTACACTAGGTCAACTGGTTGAGAAATGACATGCCCAGAAGGCACCTAAGCTTTGAAAGACTAGAAAAGATATCAAAACTTTTCAAAATCAACACAAGATTAGATGACCCAGAGTTAGAGCGATACCATATGAGGAGAAAAAGAAGCACACTAGAGTTTTCGCAAATACTTTTCACCTTTGAAGTACTTTTCACAAGCACTAGACTCAACATCGACCAATAGCAAGGTTTTCCTACGGCCGGTACTGCTCTGATACCAAAAACTGTAACACCCATGGGGTCATGGTTAAACAAATCCCAGACCTTAGTCTGACATAAGATTAACCTAGAGCTTGAGGATATTTAGTGAGAAATTGGTAACACAACAGTAACCCTTCGACACAAAAATTATTACAGCAAGCTCATAACTGAGCAAAGAACCAAAATATTACAAGCAGATGTCACTGACCACAAACATCAAACAATGGAAGGAAAATTATGCAATTAAGTATAGCAAACTTAACAAATGGCCTAAGATGCCTGAAGCATAATGATGATGTCCCAGCCCATAGATTCTAGGCTGCCGGCCGGGAACCCCAAGCTACTCGTCGGTGTCGATGTCGTACGGAACTCATCTTCAAGCGAACACTTACTCTGAAAGTATCAACAAAGCAAGGGTGAGTACAGGGTGTACTCCATAATACTTATGGCTGGTGGGGTTGTTTTTCATAAAGCTATCTTTGTTTATAAAACAAGAGAGAGAAGAAGCTCGTCTAATCAGAATATTTTAAAAAGGGGATAAGAGAGCAACATCTCCGAAGAATTGATCATCATATATTGATATCCACCAAAGTAATCCTCATCTCACAACTGGGATCACCCCCTCGTACCCATGAGGAAGCATCCTTAAGCACACGTTGAACTGCCAAGTTTTACGATTAGGTTATAGTTCTCTATGATCTTAGAATTCGGTCACCAAGCATTCATAACTGTGAACATGACTTTTCGAAAATATTTAACCCTGCAGGGGTGTACAACTTTACCTACACGTACCAACCGACTCTTAATGCTAGTACATTAGCCCTCTTCCTTGGAAGGTCGGCAGAGGGTGTTTGGCCACGACCTATACCTTGCTTTCGCCGAGACCATGAGTCATGCCCTAAGGATGGTTCCACCGTAACGGGTCAAATCCCGAAGTCCGTCCCTAGAGATGTGGGTGAGGTTAGATTACCTAGAGGAACCACCTCCCCAACCTCGGCCAAGCTTACCTACCTGTATGAATGCACCCCCTTCTCCTTCGCTTTCGAAAACATTTTCAATGCATATGCCAAATGCAAAGCCCGAACTAGGTGACTCATGGAATCTATTAGGCAAGTTAATCAGCGGAGGGGTTCCCAAGCCCCGTGTGGCTAAACGCTCGTCTCGGTTCCAAAGGCAAGAACTCGGTTCCTAGTAGTGGCGAGCATGGGACTACAAAAACCACTTCCCACTGTGGCCTCCCATACAAGCCTTAGCATGTTTAACCTTTACCACTGATCTTACCTCATCAGTATACCTCGTTCTCCTATCATACTAGATTCTTTGCATTTGGTACATCATCTGGATGAACCAGCACGGATAGCTAAGCAAGGCTAAGCAAGACACAGATAAAAGCTCTAGCAGTGCACACAAGCCAAACGTAGTTATGCTAGGAATAGTGGATCAGGTAATATAAGCTCAAAGGGAGTAATGCAACAGATAGGATACTCTATCTATCGACAAAAGACCATAGTGGAATCGTATGCAACATGGCAAGAATGAAATACTTTCGAAATCATAGGATTGTATAGTGGTGGGTCTATGCTTGCCTTGTTTGTTGATACCCAGATATATATCTCCGGAAGCCTTATACTTGACTTGATTATATTTGGTCAAGTATTGTTCATTAGTCTTTGATGGTGTTGATCTCGATCTTCGATCTCGGAGTCGGTATTATATTCTAGCAAAAAGAACCAAACACCGGAAAGAAAGGGAAACAACAATCAACACATGGCATCGATGCAATGCTCAAACAAGGATGATGATATGACAAGTTAAATAAATCTTAAATGAAACCCTAGGGCATGCTTGATCATTTTAAACAGGGTCCGAAGGGTACAAACCCTAGGACAGGGGAACCCCAGAACACCTGTGAGGGTTTGATTTAGTTCTCTAATTAAACTTGTCATTTAAGTTGCTTAACAATGCATGATTATAGTTTAAACAGATAGATCTCATTTTTCTGAATATTTTGATATATTATACACATTTTAATGACTTATAAATAATTACGTATTGAATTTATAAGATTATATCAATTTCTAGAATTATTAAAACAATTTAAAAGGTTTATTGCGTCATTATAACGTCAGCGGGGGCTTTGGGTTTGCCACAGTCGCTGACTGATGGGCCCAGGGCCATGTCAGCAGCCATGTGAGCAAACGGAACCCACAGCCAGTTTGACTATGCTGACCGCGCCCTGCTGACACACGAGTGACATCAGCACGACATCACGCCGGTGGTGGGTTCCCAGGTGGACGGCGAAGGACGGCGAGCTAGTATGCGTGTGAGGGCATGTTCGAAGTGGGGCATCACGGGCTACCTAAATATGGTCGCGCTGCTACTAGGTGGTCACCAAAGTTACACCAGTAAGCACGAATTGTGACAGAGCACGGCGACAAACATCGGTACAGTACCACGAGGCACGGGAGGAAGAGGGAGAGGGTCCTCTCGGGCCAGGAGCTCACCATGAGGTGATTGACGGGGTCGAGAAGGCGAGGGGAGGTTGAGAGGCGCCGGAATCAACGACGAACGCGATGGCGGAAATCGGGGAGGAGGTAGCGATTGAGGCGATTGGGGGCTTCTCCGGCTCAGGCTCTTGCACTGGAAGAACGAGGAGATGGTGGCTGTTCCGGTGGTGCTCTCAGCTAGGCAAGGGACGACCAGAGGCAGCAGGGACGACGGGGACCTGGGAGGTTAGGGTTCGGGAGCTCTTCGGGGACATAAGAGAGAGCACTAGGGAAGAGAGAGGATCAGGATGGGGACGAGAGAGAGAGAAAGGAGGGGGGGTCAGGCGGGTCCTTATCCACCTCTCCGGTGTCGGCGACGGGGCGCGAATTGTGGAGCAGAACGACGATGGCATTGCCAGCGACATGCAGGTGGTTGTCGCCTGCGGGGTAGATGACACCGAACAGGTAAGGTGAGCTGGGCCGAGGGTGGGCCTCGTGCGAGGTTGCGGGCTAGCTGGGCTTCGCCTGGTTAGCTGTTAACTCTCTTTCTTTATTCTGAAAACATTTTTCCAATTCTGTTTTCACTTTTGAGTTTGTATTTATATTTCAAACCTGTTTTGGATTATTTCAAAAATACGAGAATGTTTACAAAGTGTATAAAATACTCAGGGACCCTTGTATTCAGTTTGGGCTCCAAACATTTTGGGTTTTCAAAATTCAAAACCATTTTGAATAGGTTTTAGAGAGAGGGGTAACTAGCTAGGGTTTAGGGTTTTACTTTATTTCTTTGCATGCAGTTTTAAAAGATGGTGCTCATGTTATTCACAAACAAACCCTAATATAAGATTTACTAAAACTGGGGTGTTACAGAACATTATCGTTGTATTGGTGGCTATGGACAATATCCAAGTCTAGAATAGAATAGGAAGATAGCTTTCTAATATGTATTATAGAAAAATATGATCTTGATGATTCCCTAGTACCTAGTTTTAGGGTTTTGAAGAATGAAATAGACATGGAACTTGACATGTCTTGATATAGTCTTGATTAATAGTTTCTCAAGAATTCCTACTTTCCATACTTCATAATTCTTGGTTCCTGCTTAAAGAATTCCTTTCCTAGATATACTACTGCTTCACATCAATGATCATGACTTGGCATGATGAGCTTTCACAATTATGGTCCCAATAATAATTCCTTCTCCTAAATCTATTGGTGAATCCAATGAGCTTGACACTAAATCGCTTCATATTCTCTCTATAGAGATAACTCTTACCTCTAGAATACTTATAATGAATCCAAATCCATTTGAGTACTTACTCACTTCTTTTATGAACTATTTTATAATCCTATTTATGAATCTCAAAAGCTTGTCATTGAATCCTTTCATTTTCTTCTCATAGCTATACTTGTCTATCTTTAACTACTACTGATATCTTCCAACCCATTAAATAGTTACTTCAAACTCCACTAATACACTTCTTTATTACTCATAATCAATATTCCTCCAGTAGATGTATATTGCAATCCTTACTACACCTCAAGTGTTTACTAATCTCTTAGAGTAATAATACTACTCCTATAATTCAGTGTTGTTCTATTATGAGCCTCGTTACAATATCCTAACTTCAGCTACCTCCAGTAACTGACATTCCAACGTGATCTTACACCACTTTGACTTGTCATGGCTAATCCTAAGATAACATATCTATACTAGGGTTTGTTCATGTTCTCTCCACCAATGTCACTTTTGTATCATATTGTCATTCACTCCTAGTTTCTCAAGCATGATCATTATAATCCTTCGATCATTTATAGTGTCTAATCAAGGGCTTTTATCAATACAACAGTAAACTTGTATTATAACTATCTTATCAGAAGTTCCATCTGACTAAGATAATACTTAATGACTACATCTAATTGATGCAATAAGATTACTCCTTGGAAACTAAATCTTGAAATTCATCCATATGATCCTCTTGTTACCAACATATATTTTATTCAAAATAACTCTTCTATTCCATTCAGGAGTGAGTTAACTCCACTAACTACCAGGTTGATTTGATTCTCTCCTAATAATATCATCCTAAATATGATCACTCATATTTGCATAACTAACTTATCTCTCCTTACTTATTTATTTAAAGACTTTGGAAGGAATACTATAGTAAGCTAAGAGTTGAAAGGTTAAGAATTGATCACCCAACATTGATGATCAACAAATACTAGAACATGGCTCAAAAAGGGTGATAAGGATGAGTATGGAAAGAGGGTTATGTGGTAAACTGTCTTTACTTGATTTCCTTCCTACTCAATATAACCTAAAGAGTTGGGGTTTAAGAATTACCATGATGCTCATACGAATATATAGATAAGAATAAGATAGATCAAGATTTAATTATTGAATTCTTGTTAGTTGAGTTATATACTTAACTTGGTATCCATGAGTTGTTATAAAGAATACCATGATATGATCTCTAGAATATCTGGTATTAATCATTCAGCAATGTGTCGTAAGTTTAGTTTTATTCCATTTGATCTGCCCATAGATCAAATTACATCTACACAAAATAAGGTTTTAACAAAGGAATATTGAAACTTATCGCATTCAACTTGATGATCTACTTCAGTTCCATCAAGTTAAGAGAAGCTTAAATCACTTCGACAAGTTTTGATTAAAAGAATGAAAATTATTTATATTTTCTATGCATGAATGCAATCCACACACCTGATCTCAGCTTATTTGTAATCTCTAATGCTAGGATGTTACATGTCCTTCCAGAGCAACAAAGTGTAGCAACTATTCTCTCTCGGAAACATTATCGACCTATTGTTCTCCATGAATGTTGTTGTTCTCGTGAACCAAGTAGTAGTTGGTCTCATCAGCTTGGAAGTTGTTGTAAATCTCATATGCCTCCTACATAGTGTCAAACCCTTCATAGCTGTTCTTGGAGTAATGGTTCACTTGATTCTGGCACTTACTCCGTTTAGTGTACACTCCTGGACACCTCTTTGTGTACACCACATAGAAGTTTATGTATAAGACACAAGAGTAACATGCTAAGGTATAACATCACAAGATAATCATAAGCATGTCGCAGTCATGAATACCATCACAAGTTCATAACAAAACTTTATGCTAATAGGTGCATGCATATTCATTTCCTAAGGAGAATCACAAGTTTATCATAAAACTATGGTGTTAACATACCACCACATCAAAAGTGGGTGCCACACTAGTAAATATATACATTATGAAAGTATATTTTATTGTGAAACTATTGATATTGATTTTATATCTTAAATGTTTATATGTGTCTAAAACATCCGCCAAACTTAGATTTTATTGGATTTGACTAAATTTACACATCTTATTCATCTGAATGGAGGGAGTACACAATTTTTCATTCTTCTATGTGAGATATTACAAAAATATATTTTCAGGAAATAATAAATGTTGACACCTATTAGTTCTAGTAACTAACTATTAGCAAATAAAAAATGAATCAAGTTTACATGGGGCCATCGAATGTCCACGACATGGACCTGCCTTCTTTCAGTTGATCTTGGCACTTACATTTTGTGTACACTCCTAGTAGACACCTCTTTGTGTACACCACATATAAGTTTATGTACAAGTCACAATAGTAATATGTTAAGGTATAGCATCACAAAATCATCATAAGAATGTAGCAGTTATGAATAACATCACAAGTTCATAACACAAGTTTATGCTAATAGGTGAATGCAAGATCATTTCCAAAAGAGAATCACAAGTTTATGATAATACTATGCTATTAACCTACCACAACATCAAAAGTGGGTACCACAATACTAAATCTATACATTATTAAAGTATATTTTATTGCGAATCTATTGATATTGATTTTATACGTTAAATGTTTATATGTGTCTAAAACATTCACCAAACTTAGATTTTATTCAATTTGACTAAATTTACATGTTTTATTCATCTGAATGGAGGGAGTACACAATATTTTGTTCTTTTATGTCAGATATTATAAACAGATATTTTTAGGAAATAATAAATGTTGACACCTTTTAGTTCTAGTAACTAACTTTTAGCAAATAAAAAATAAAATCATGTTTACATGGAACGTTCGAACCTCCACGCCATGGACCTGCCTTCGTTTGCTCATTGTATTGTAATTGTAGAAGGCAAGCTACGATCAGCATGTTCTTGTCTTTATCAGTGTCGGCAATAGCTTCCTCATCCATCAATACACGGATCATTAACTCATCGTCCATGTTCATGTCTATTAATCAACCTATGAAATTGTGAATCAACTGAATGGAGGAGAGAGAGACAAGAATTATAAAAATGAACTTAACATTGGAAAATGGACGAACACCTTGCTTGCAAGGTGGGCACATGAGGTTTCCATCGTGTTCTGTCCCGCTTCGACTAAGGCCGACAGCGGCTGAAGCACTAGTAGAGGAAAGTGGGGTTCGGCGGATGTATGCGCAACCAAACTACTGGTGGCAAAATTAGCGGTGATGGAGATTTGGAATGGTGGGATGGGCCTGGAGCAAAGGAAAGTGCGATGTGGAAGGGAGAATGGGATGGGTTGATGGAATGTGGTGTGGTTCGCGGCTTGACGCTGGTGTGTCCAGAACGTGCCTAGTGGTGCGGGACGTCCTAGTGGGCGATGAACTCTCTATCGGGCCATGACAGGAGGAAAGATCCTTTAGGGATGCGGCTAGGAGCGTTTTCTCATCCGGTGCCCAATAGCTCTTTGGGATGCCGTTTGGGGGACATAGCTTGGATGCTCTTATGTACTACGGGAACATGGCACTAAGGCCTACAATACATAACTTCTTCCAACGCCATGAGAAGTTGGGCAAAGCCACAAAAACCCCACCTATCCCCGGGGGAGGCTTAATGTGCTTATACGCGCATGTATACATTAGGATAAGAAGACAACTGAACTAATGTCACAACAGAGGGTCACTAGCATGGTCAGATAGCAAGGGAGTATGCACGAAATGATGATTGAGAGCCGTGGCTGCATCATTTTAGGGCCGACAAAGTAATATACTCCAAGGGCCTACGTAGGGCAATACTCGGGAGAGTTGACCTTGCACGGTCATGGCCCCATGTGTCGTGGATAGCTTGCCTCATGCGGAGGCTTCGATCCTTGCACAGTTGCAAAGATAGTCTCCTTCACTTAAGCCGAGAGGATGGAGGGCATGGTAGCAAGTAAAGTAGAGTCCTCCATTGCGCATCGGATGATCACGCTCTGCATAATCCCATGACGTGATCGGTGGTGGGTCCATGATCAGGACAAGTGGTAGGGTTGGCGATGCAAACATATGTCATCTAGAGCTTAGCATCACACAGTGTTGGGATTTCAGGACTAAGCAAAATAGCATATTTTCTCGAATATTTATGCAAAACTCATATATGCCGATGATGTTTTTTCACTCATCGTATATTCTTTTGATGTTTTTATCATGTGTACACAGAATGAGAATAAAAGGATATAATGAATGCCAATTATTTCAATATAAATGTAACAATAATAATAATTGACAAAATCTTTTAGGCTATCCTTTTGGACATGATCACGTTCTCCCTCCTTACCAAACTATACCTAATGTTCTTCCTTGGCAAAAAGCTGCAGCAACTGTTCTGGCTTGAAAACATTATCTACCTTTTGTTTTTCATGGATGTTGTTGTTGTTCTCATGAAACAAGTAGTAGTTGGTCTCATCAGCTTGGAACTTGTTGTAAGTCTCACATGTCTCCTCCATAGTGTCAAAACCTTCATAGTTCTTGTTGGAGTAATGGTTCACTTGATCCCTGCACTTACTTTTAGTGTACACTCATGGACACCTTGTGTACACCACATAGAATTTTATGTACATGTGACAAGAGTAACATGTTAAGGTATAACATCAATATATGAGAATAAAAGGATATAATGAATGCCAATTATTTCAATATATATGTAACAATAATAATAATTGAAAAAATCTTTTAGGCTATCCTTTTGGACATGATGACGTTCTCCCTCCTTACCAAACTATACCTAATGTTCTTCCTTGGCAAAAAAGTGCAGCAACTGTTCTCGCTCGAAAACATTATCTACCTTTTGTTTTCCATGGATGTTGTTGTTGTTCTCATGAAACAAGTAGTAGTTGGTCTCATCAGCTTGGAAGTTGTTGTAAGTCTGACATGTCTCCTCCATAGTGTCAAAACCTTCATAGTTCTTGTTGGAGTAATGGTTCACTTGATCCCCGCACTTACATTTAGTGTACACTCATAGACACCTTGTGTACACCACATAGAATTTTATGTACATGTCACAAGAGTAACATGTTAAGGTATAACATCACAAGATCATCATAAGCATGTAGTAGTCATGAATACCATCACAAGTTAATAACTCAACTTCATGCTAATAGGTGAATGCTGGTTCATTTTCAAAAGAGAATCACAAGTTTATCAGAATACTATGGTCTTAACCTACCACCACATCAAAAGTGGGTGCCAAACTACTAAATATATACATTATGAAAGTATATTTTATTGCGAAACTATTGATATTGATTTTATATCTTAAATGTTCATATGTGTCTAAAACATTCGTCAAACTTAGATTTTATTGAATTTGACTAAATTTACATGTCTTATTCATCTGAATGGAGGGAGTACACAATATTTCATTCTTTTATGTGAGATATTATAAATAGATATTTTTAGAAAATAATAAATGTTGACATCTATTAGTTCTAGTAACTAACTTTTGGCAAATAAAAATCGAATCATGTTTACATGGAACCTCCAAACCTCCACGTCATGGACCTGCCTTCTTTCGTTAATCATCTTGTAATCGTAGAATACAATCTAGGATCGTCATGTTCTTTTATTTATAAGTGTCGGCAATAGCTTCCTCACCATCAATGCATGGATCATTAACTCATATTCCATGTTCTTGTCAATGAATCAACCTTCGAAATCGTCAATCAACTCAATGGCAGCGAGAGAGACAAGAATTATAAAAATGAAGTTAACATTGACAAATGGCCGAGCACCTTACTTGCAAGGCGGGCACACGAGGTTGCCACTATGTTCTGTGCCCGATTCGACCAATGCAGATAGCGACCGAAGCGATGGTAGAGGAAAGAGGGTGTTCGGTGGATGTATGCGTAACCAAACTACTAGCTACGAAATGGGCGGCAACAATGATTTGAAATGGTGGGATGGGCCTTGAGAAAGGGGAAGTGCAATGTGGAAGGTTCAATGGGATGGGTTCCTGGCATGTGGTGTCTAGATGTTTGTTTCCTATGTAGTGTGGTTTGCGGCTTGAGGCTAGTGTTCCCAAAACACGCATAGTGGTGCGGGACGTCCTGGTGGACGCTGAACTCTCTATTGGGCCGTGACAGGAGGAAAGATTCTTTAGGGATGCGGCTGGGAGCGTTTTCTCATCCGGTGCCCAATAGCTCTTTGGGATGCTGTTTGGGGGACATATCTTGGATGCTCTTATGTACTACAGGAACATGGCACTAAGGCCTACAACACATGACTTCTTCCGATGCCATGAGAAGTTACGCAAAGCCACACAAACCCCGCCTATCCTCGGGGGAGGCTTCATCTGCTTCTATGCGCATGTATAAATTAGGCTAAGAAGACAATAGAACTAGTGTCACATCAGAGGGTCAATGGCATGGTTAAATACCAAGGGATTATGCAAGAAATGATGATTGAGAGCCGTGGCTGCATCATTTCAGGGCCGACAAAGTAATAGACTCCAAGGGCCTATGTAGGGCAATACCCTGGAGAGTTGACCTTGCATGGTCATGTCTCCATGTGTCGTGGAGAGCTTGCCTCGTGTGGAGGCTTCGATCCTCACGCAGTTGCAAAGATAGTCTCAATCACTTACGCCGAGAGGGTGGAAGGCCTGGTAGCAAGTAAAGTAGAGTCCTCCCATCGCGCATCAGAAGATCACGCGCTACATAATCCCATGACGTGATCGGTGGTGGGTCCATGATCAGGATAAGTGGTAGGGTCGGTGATGCAAACATAAGTCATCTAGAGCTTAGAATCACACGGCGTTGGGATTTCAGGAATAAGCGAAATAGCATAGTTTCTCGAATATTTATGCAAAACTCATATATGCCGATGATGTTTTGTGAGTCATCGTATATCCTTTTGTTGTTTTTACAATTAAACATGGTTTCTTAAGTGCATATTTAAATTTATTCTTGAGTCGAGGGGTATTTATTATGATATTCTACAATATCAAATTATATACTACATCCGTGTAAATATAGTAAAAATTAAAATATTACTAACTTCAACAAAATATATAGAATAAAATATCAACATAGCAATATTAAATATATACACTATGAAAGTAAATTTTATTATTTATATATTGATACTGATTTTATATCTTAAATGTTAATATGTGTCTAAAACATTTGCCAAACTTAGATTTCATTGACTTTTACTAAATTTACACTTATTATTCATATGAATGGAGGGAGTATGCAATATTTCATTCTTCTCTACTAGATATTATAAATATATATTTTTAGAAAATAATAAATGTTGATACCTAATAGTTGTAGTAATTAATTTTTAGCAAATAAAAAATTGAATCATGTTTACACGGAATGAGAATTAAAGGAAATAATGAAGGCCAATTATTTCAATATATGTAACAATAATAATAATTGATAAAATCTTTCTGGCTATCCTTTTGTACATGATGATGTTCTCCCTTCTTAACAAACTATACCTAATGTTCTTCCTTGGCAAAGAAGTGCA
This sequence comes from Avena eriantha, assembly GCA_910589775.1. NCBI lineage: Eukaryota > Viridiplantae > Streptophyta > Magnoliopsida > Poales > Poaceae > Avena > Avena eriantha. The sequence goes on along the minus strand of OU342743.1, from coordinate 288,250,932 downwards.
GCAACTGTTCTTGCTCGGAAACATTATCTACCTATTATATTCCATGAATGTTGTTGTTGTTCTCAAGAAACAAGTAGTAGTTGGTCTCATCAGCTTGGAAGTTGTTGTAAGTCTCATATGCCTCCTCCATAGTGTCAAAACCTTCATAGTTGTTGTTGGAGTAATGGTTCACTTGATCCTTGCACTTACATTTAGTGTACACTCATGGACACCTTGTGCACACCACATAGAAGGTTATGTACAAGTCACAACAGTAACATGTTAAGGTATAACATCACAAGATCATCATAAGCATGTACTAGTCATGAATACCATCACAAGTTAATAACGCAACTTTATGCTAATAGGTGAATGTTGGTTCATTTCCAAAGGATTATCACAATTTGTCATCATACTATGGTGTTAACCTACCACCACATCAAAATTGGGTGCCACGCTACTAAATATATACATTATGAAAGTATATATTATTGCAAAACTATTGATATTGATTTTTATCTTAAAGGTTTATAAGTGTCTAAAACATTTCCCAAACTTAGATTTTATTGGATTTTCCTAAATTGACACGACTTATTCATCTGAATGGAGGGAGTACACAATATTTTCAGGAAATAATAAATGTTGAAACCTATTAGTTCTAGTAACTAACTTTTAGCAAATAAAAAAATCGAATCACATTTACACGGAACCTGTTGGAAATATGTTGTATAGACAAATAATAATATGGATTATTATCATATTTCATAAAGTTTATGATGAAGTTTTATATCATGCTATAACTGTTTGAAAGGAAACGTCAATACACGTGTGATATATAAACAACTAGCAGTTCCAAGAGAAGCTCTAGTCACTGGTTAATTTGTCGTAAAATGATCAAGGTTTCCTGATCATGTGGAATTTATGCTAGTTGACAATGGAGTCACCTTATTGCGAGAATAAGATGATGAGTTATAACCAACATAAGAATCATGACCTAATCATGTCATGAAGTTCAAGTTATGATGATTAGAATAGACCTAGTGACCTATTTCTTAGACCGTGAGGCCATATCAATCACTATTACCCGAGGATACTTAGATAGCATCAAACGTCATCTGGTGACTCGATGATCATAAGGGTGTGTTCAGGTATTCGTAGGAACAGTTGAGGCAATATGCATCAACATCGGGATTTGTCCATCCGCATGATAGAAAAGATACTCAAGGGTCTACACGGAGAAGTTATATCCAATAGCTGCACAACCTGTGATTTGATCACAGGGATATCACTTGTCAGAATGAGTCAAGTAGCATTTGTTGATAACAAGATTGAACACGACATAGTGATGTCATTAATCAGATCTCGAACAATAAAAGTATCGAGAGACAAAAGGAATATGACACGATGTTCATGGTTCAACGACAAAATATTTCGTGGAATGCATAGGGATCACATGGCCATCCAGGTACCTCTAATGATCATTGGTACGGGAGGGTCCCGACCATGTCTAGAGTGTTCCCGAACCGTGGGGTATCACACTTAAGGGCTGATGATGCTAAGACAGTGTTTTGGTATCGGTAGAATCACCGAAGAAAAGAGAAGAGAGAAAACCAGAAGGGTTTCGGTAAGTCAGAAGGATGTCCAGAATGAGATGGAATGAGTTCCACATCAACGGGGATTGAATAATATGTAAGTGCATGTTAAATATTGATTTAATAATTCATTTATATTTATTCAATAAAATAAAAAGGAATTAAAAAGGTCAAATACCTAATTGGGCCAAATCCGGAGGGAAAAGGGCCCATGAGGGGAACACCAAAGGAAGGAAGGAGGAGGGGGTGGCCGGCTGGGCCAAGGAACCCCGCGTGGGGCCCACTTGGGCCCTGGCCAGCAGCGGCCAGCCCTCCCCTCTCCCCTCTCCTTTGTTTAGTCCCACATGGCTAAGGCAATTGCGTCTGTGGGGGGGGGGGGGGGTTTCCCCTATATAAAGAGAGGTATTTTGACAAATTCCATACACAATAATCAATAAAAGGTTCCCTCTCTTTTGGGAAGACCTCCAATTGATTCTCTCTCTCTCTCTCCCGTGACCATGGTCCTCGGTCCAGACCGCGGAGCAGGAGTCTTCATCATCGTGGAGTGCCATCATGCTGGGGGGATTCAGATCTAGAAACTCTACTTCAACAACATCTGCTGGATTGGAGGAGCGGGAGTCATCATCAGGCACCGGACGCGTGTAAATCCATCGGAGGTGTAACATTTGGGGCACTACAAGTCGTTGGAGCTGCATGAGCTATTGGGACTTCAACACGACCTCAAGGACGGCTTCAGTTCGTCTACATCAACCATGCTCTCCCGAGCGTTGACAACGCTTTTCGGTCTTCATGGGTAAGTTCGCGAAAAGCCCCTCCTTAACTGCATTACTATTAGATAGGTCCTGACATTAGGGTTCTTGGGGTATGAAAATTTTATTGTTTTCATGCGCAAACCCCTACAGAACCATCAAATCTCCATGCCGTGGACCTGCCTTCTTTTGCTCATCGTCTTGTAATTGTGGAAGACAAGGTAGGATCGACATGTTCTTATATTTATCGGTGTCGGCAATAGATTTCTCATCGATCAATGCATGGATCATTAAGTCACTGTCCATGTTCATGTCTACGAATGAACCTACGAAATCGTCAATCAACTCAATGGTGACGAGGGAGACAAGATTTATAAAAATGAAGTTAACATTGGGAAATGGCCGAACACTTGAAAGGCGGGCACACAAGGTTTCCACCGTGTTCTATGCCCAATTGAACAAACATCGATAGTGACCAAAGTGATGGTAGAGGAAAGAGGGGGGTCGGTAGATGGAGGTGGAACCTACTAGCAGGAAAGTGGGCAACGATGGTGATTTGGAATGGTGGAATGGGCCTTGAGAAAGGGAATGTGTGATGTGGAGGGGAGAATGGGATGGGTCGCTGGCATGTGGTGTCTGGCTGTCTGTTTCCCTCGTGGTGTGGTTCACAGCTTGCGCCTGGTGTGCCCAAAATGCGCCTAGTGGTGCGGGTATGGCCTGGTGGACCTTGAACTCTCTATTGGGCCATGACGGGAGGTAAGTGCCTTTGGGGACACGGCTAGAAGCGTTTTCTTGTCTGGTGCCCAATAGCCCTTTGGGACGCTATTTAAGGGACATAGCTGGGATGCTATTATGTACTACGGGAACGGTTTCCTAAGTGCATATTTATATTTATTTTAGATTCGAGGGTATTTACTATGATATTCAAATTATATACTATATCCGTTTCCTATAATTAAGGCATGTAAATATAGTCAAAAGTTAAATCTTACTAATTTCAACAAAATATATAGAATAAAATATCAACATATACCATATTAAATATATACACTATGAAAGTAAATTTTATTATGAATTTATTGATTCTAATTTTATATCTTAAATGTTCATATGTGTCTAAAACATTCGCCAAACTTAGATTTCATTTACTTTTACTAAATTTACATGTCTTCTTCATATGAATGGTGGCAGTATGAAATATTTCATTCTTCTACTAGATATTATAAATAGATATTTTTAGAAAATAATAAATGTTGACACCTAATAATTGTAGTAATTATTTTTTAGCAAATAAAAATCAAATCATGTTTATAAAGAATGAGAACATATGAATGCCCACTATAAGAAAAGTTGGCTTTTATGGACGATTTTCGTGGTTGAAGGCCCATTTTTCGTGGCTAAAAAGTCTTCTACGACGGATACCGTCCGTGGTAAAAGCCCCGTCACAAAAGAATATACCACGGTTTTTCTAACCGTGGTGGATCGCACCCTTCAGCCACAAAAAATTGTTCCGTCATAGATCTATTTGCCAGCCGCGTTGACTGCTGACGTCATGCAAAATGTCACGTGGCAAACACCGTTAACGCCCAGTTACCGCCATTAACAGCCACATAAACTGTGTTACAAGCCGGGCCTAGCCAAGGCCTGCTAAATGTTAAGTGGGCTGGCCCACGAGGAGAGCCCAATAAGATTACGACCCTTTACTATTTCCCCATGTACTAATTGATGTGGGATCATTACTGCAGCTAACCACGACCCATACAATTTCAGGCCTGTTACTGTTTCAGATTAAAGAGGGCCCACTTTGGTGGAATAATATGCGGCCCATTAGTGGCCTGCGCGAGTAGTTCATGCACTGTTACTATTCCTACAGCCCATAGGGTTCGCTCCTTTCTACCCATTTATTGTTATGGTATTTTACATTTCTGGGTTGCTAGTGTTAGGATCCATTACTGTTCTGGACTTTTACTATTCTGGCCTTTTACTGTTCCGACCATTTACTGTTTAGGCCTTTTGATCTTCTAGCCTTTTACTATTCTAGGCTTCATGTTCTGGCCATTTACTGTTCGTGCCTTTTTACTCTTCTGTTCATTTTGCTCTTCTGGCACTCTACTGGGCGGGCCTATTACTGTTCAGGCCTTTTACTGTTTCAGGCCCTTTACTGTAGAGGCATATTTCTCTTCGGGCCTACTACTGTTCGGGCCTTTTATTGTTCTGTCATGTTGTTGTTCAGCCCTGTATGTTTTTAGGGCCTTGGCCGCTTATGAGGCCCACCAATATTCTGACTTTCCACTTACGACCTTTTACTGTTTATTAGGCCATCTGCTAGCCAGCATTTTTGAGTATTATATAACTATGGTGCAATTCTGGTTTTAAACAGTCTGTTAATATTTCGACCTGCTAATTTTTGATACATTGCAAATGTATCTATAATTTTTGATGTTCCATGCTTGGTTTTATCTACTTTCTTGTGTTTTGTCCACACTTTGGAGTACTTTTTATATGATATCTTAGACTAACCTATTAACAAGAGCCACAGTGCCAGCTGCCTGTTTTCTGCTGTTTTTGGTTCCAAGAAAGTCAGAAAATGAATATTCTCGGAATTGGACGGGACAAAAGCCAAAGTCATTATTTTACCAAGGGACACCTGGAGCCAGAGGACGAGACGGAGAGGGGCTGGGGCCCAGCCACACCACCTGGCCACGCGGCTAGGCCTAGCCCGCGCCAAGGGGTGGTCTGGCAGCCCTAGGCACCTCCTCGGCCTTTCCTTCTACCTATATATTGCCTCTGATACGGAAAACCTAAGTACCCGATCAAAAATCCACGAAAGAGCCTGTAGCCACCATAATCTTCATCCCAAGATCGGGAGGGATCTAAAGCTCTTCCCGGAACCCTGCCGGAGAGGGGAATTCACCCAGGAGGCCTTCTTCATCATCATGCAAGCCTCTGGTGTGATGCGTGAGTAGTTCATCTCTGGACTACGAGTCCATATAGTAGCTAGATGGCTGGTTCTCCTCCTTTGTGCTTTCATGTCTAGATCTTGAGAACTCCGTTCATGATCAAGATCATCTATTTGTAATTCTGCATGTTGTGTTTGCGGGGATCCGATGGATATTGAGATGGTATTTCAGATTGATTATTGATTCTATCATGTCTTTGTTATTTGTGATCTTGCATGCTTTTCATTGTTAGTAGCTATCTTGGCCAAGTAGATGCTAGTAACTCCAAGAGTTAGTATTTATGCTCGATAGTGGGTTCATGCCTCTGGTAATCTAGGGAAGTGATAGAAATCTCTAAGGTACTAGATGTGCTATTGTTACTAGGGAGAAAACAGTAATCCTTTGTTCATAGAACAATCGTATTGTTTACTTTACACGCAATTCGTAATGCAATTATCCTTTGCTTGCAACTTAATACTGGAGGGGGTTCGGATGATAACCTGAAGGTGGATTATTAGTCATAGATGCAGTTGGATGGCAGTCTATGTATAATGTTGTAATGCCCGATCGGATTTCAAAGGAGTCAAGATGATTAGTATATGCTTTTATGCTTTCTCGATGTTTGTCAATTGTCCCGATGTAATTTGTTCACCCAACATGTTATCTATCTTAAGGACAGCCATCTCTAGTGAACTATTGACCCTGGTCCTTTCTTTTACTATCAATCTACAATCAACTGTTTACTGCTTTGTGTTTACTTTCTGCAAACTATTACTTCCTTCTATTCGATACGTTTAATCCTTTGTTTTCAGCAAAACCGGTGAGATTGACAACCTCATTGCAAGTTGGGGACAGAGTTCTGTGGTTGTGTTGTGCAGGTCTCCATGTTGGTGCTGGCACCGGTAGTGCGTCCTGCCAACGTTCAGCTAACTTCACCTTTGGGGTGTTTCCTTGCTCCTACTGGATTGATAACCTTGGTTTCATAACTGAGGTAAACTTACTGCTGTGCTCATCATACCTTCTTGTTGGGGTTTCCCAACGAGCTCGTTAATACACGAGTCAGCAAGTAGTTTTCTAGCACCGTTGCCGGGGAGTCAAGGACATCTTCACAAGGGGAGTCCCTCATAACCAATCTCTTTACTTTGTTATTTTTGTTTTGCTTAGTTTACTTTTGTTTTGTTTTCTTGTTTCTTATTCAAAAACACACACAAAATTAGTTTTAAAAGTTTGTTTCTTTATTAAAAACACAAAAAATGACTACTCTTGAAAACACTAAGTTGTGTGACTTCACTAGCACCAACAACAATGATTTTATGAGCACACCTATTGCTCCACCTGTGCCTGAAGCTACTTTCTTTGAGATAAAACCTGCTTTACTCAATCTTGTTATGAGAGAACAATTTTCTGGTATTGGTAATGAAGATAATGCTGCCCATCTAAATAACTTTGTTGAACTTTGTGAGATGCAAAAGCATAGGGATATAGATGGAGATATTATTAAGCTGAAATTGTTTCATTTCTTTTTTAGAGGAAAAGCTAAAGAATGGCTAAATTCCCTAACTAGGAATAGTATTGATTCTTGGACTAAATGCAAAGATGCTTTTATTAGAAAATACTATCGTCCTGCTAAGATTATATCTATGAGAACTGAAATAATGAAGTTCAAACAATCTGATAATGAACATGTTGCTCAAGCTTGGGAAAGAATGAAATCTTTGGTAAAGAATTGTCCCACTCATGGACTGACTTCTTGGATGATCATCCAAACCTTTTATGTAGGATTGAACTATTCTTCAAGGAACCTATTGGATTCTGCTGCTGGAGGTACCTTTATGACCATTACTTTGGGTGCTGCAACAAAGCTTCTGGATAATATGATGGTTAACTACTCCGAATGGCATACTGAAAGAGCTCCACAAGGTAAGAAGGTAAATTCTATTGAGGAAACCTCCTCCTTGAGTGATAAGATTGATATTATTATGTCTATGCTTGTTGATCCAAATAATGTTCCCTTAGCCTATTTGGTTGCTCAAGAAGAGCAAGTTGATGTGAACTTTATAAGAAATAATAATTTTGTCAACAATGCTAATGGTAATAACAATTATAGGCCCTATCCTCCTAAAAATACTTATGGTTATAATGGCAAACCTAGAATACCTAATGAAGGAAGAATTTTAGAAGTTGAAAGAGCCACTAAAAACTTCATGCAAATGCAATATGAACAAAATAAACTATTTACTAAAACTATGGAGGAACAATCTACCATTTTGAAGAACATTAGACATCAACTTGAGAGTTTAAATATGGAAATTCCTAATTTGCAATTGAAAATTTCTAATGCTGAAAGAAATATATCATCTTTGTATGAAGCTCAATCCTCTTTGATTAATAAAATGGCTTCTAAACCTGAAACTATTGATAATCCCTTTGCAGCTACTAATGCCATACAAGTAAGGATTGATGAAAATGTTAGACTATTAGCTGAATTGCATGGTAAGTGGGAAGAGAAGATTAAATTGCTAGAAATATTAGTGTTTGTACTATCACTGCCACTAGTGTTGAGGCTAGTAATAGCTCTACTACTTTAGATGATAATTATGATTTTGATCATGATGCTTGCAATATCTCTGAAGTTATTAAGTTCTTACAAAAGCTTGCTAAAATTCCTAATGCTAGTGCTATGAATATGGCCTTTACAAAACAAATTAGTGATGCTCTCATAAAGATTAAAGAAGAAAATATGAAACATAAAGCTTCTATTCCTATAAAACAAGAAGATGGTTGGAAACCCATCATTAATATGAAAGTGAATGATTTTGATTTCAAAGCTTTATGTGATCTTGATAGTAGTGTTTCTATTATGCCTAGAAGGATTTATGATATGCTTGATTTGCCACCACTTGAAGATTGTTATTTGAATGTCCCACTTGACGGTAATGCTAAAAAGAAACTCATGGGAAGTATCAATGATGTTCTTATCATTGTTAACAATGCCTATGTCCCCATTGATTTCTATGTTTTGGATCTTGAATGCAATGCTTCTTGTCCTATTACTTTGGGAAGACCTTTTCTTAGAACTGTTGGTGCCATTACTGATATGAAAGAAGGTGTAACATCCTAATTTCAACAATCCTGATTAGTTGTCCAGAATGCAAAAATCAGGGTGAACAAAAACTTTTCTTGTGCTTTACTGCAGTGCTTTCTTGTTGTTTGTTTGCACTTGTGCTTATGAAGTGTATCTTAGGATACTCCTTACCTCAACCTCAGTTGGCAAAAGCTATTTACCAAAACTATCTTGGCTTACTTTACATATTCTCAAACATTCTGAAGTTTCAAAACATGAGCCAAGATGCCTATGTAACCAAAACTATTTTGGTCACATTAACAAAACTATGGAGAGATATATAATACAATCTCCTTATGTTTTCAAGACAGAGCACTCAACTAATCTTACCTCTAGTTTTCCCAAAACTCTTGTTCAAAGCTTTTGAATTCTACTATTGGTAGAGATACCAAGAACCCTCATCTTATTCAAAACTCAACCTCTTCAAAATGCCCCAACCTCACCCCAAGCTAAGCTTGATGTTGATCCCTAGTACTAGTTGATTTGTGTTTAAGATGAGTTACCTTGATCTGCTGTCTGATGAGTTGCTTTGATCTGCTGATTGATTTGTTTGATTAGGAAGTAGAATGAGCTACCCAAGAAGCTCACCACTAGGATCAAGATGTTTCCAAATACTCAATCCCTAAGCAAGAAAGCAAACCTTGTTGTGATCCCTAGCCACTAGGTGATCATCTAAAACCCTCAACTAGATCTATTCTGAGGATCTCCATTCTAGCTAGATGTTTCCAATTACATGAAGACCAATATCAAGCAAGGATCTATTCTACTCACTCCACACTTCCATATCAACCACTTATTAAAGATATTATACCTTGCAACTCCTCCAAGAACATTCCCTCTCATACTCTAGTCAAAATCCTCAAAACTGCCAAATTTGGCCAAGTCTGGAAACAGTTTCAGCATCACCTATTGGAATGCCTGCTTTTCTCAAACCATGTGCATTTTTGGAAATGCACTTGAACCTTATTGTTAAACATCCTAAGGACTACCAAATCCCACATTTGACTCTGGTTATATCATCCCTCAACCCACTCATCATTGATGGTTTTGCAGGCAAGAAAATAACAATTCCTGCAAATCTAGTCATCATACCTACTTTGGTAGAAGCTCACCTCACCATCCAAACCCCTATGGACCAAATCTCTGCATGGTTGTGTTCTACTCATAGATTTATATCTAAACCTACTTCACTTCCCCCAAGTGGATCTCTGTGCTGCTTAAACCCACATGGTTTATAAGGCATCATGGCTCATTTTGTACGGCAACCTTAATTTCAACAAAGTTTGACATCACTCCTAGAACACCTCAAATACAATTATTTAAAACCCTTTCTGCCATGATCATCTACATGACTTGGCCTACTCAACCATCTATCCCTTGCACCAAGGTGAGCTCTCAGCTCCAAGATGCAATAATGTTTTGGTGGTATAAAAATAACACCACCCTAAATCCTCAACTCCTTGTTTTCCATCCTTTTCAAGTTGGAATTTCATTCCACAAGGTTGCAAATGCTTGATACACCTTGTATATCTCATATAAATGGATCCTAAAGATTTATCAATAATTATCCATAATTATTATGGCCCAAAACTATTTAATTACTTAAATAGCCAAAATTTCCAAAAGACCCTCCATAAAGGAAAGTTTGGTTTTTACCAAACCACTTCCCCAAATTTTGGCTCATGTGAGTTGCACATATCATCCCCAATCTTTCCACCTAAAAAATAAATATTTTTGAGAAGCTTTATTATTTCTTTTTGTCAAGTTTCTTAAATGGCTGAATTGGAATAATAATTGTTTTAAATACTTTTAATCCCTTATACTTTTTGTCAAGTGTGTATTCACATTTGGGACCCTTCCACAACAAAATCCATCCTTGTCCAATGGAAATTTAGCAAATGATCTTCTAGAAATCATTTCTGTCCTTTTTGAGTAATTAGATTTAAGAGGACTAAAACTCCTTTGAAAAATCTCAAATAAATCCTAGGAGCCTACCTTTACCTCATCTATCTACCAGTACTAATTCCTCCTCTGGTCCAATGCAATATTTTGGACTTCCTTCACAACCATCAACTAGATCAATATTTGTCATTTAAGCAAATCACCACTCTAAGCACTTCAATTTTCCATCAATTCTTGATCAATGCTTATCCTCAACATCAAGACACACCACTGGTTGACCACCACTGTAGCTACACACAACAAATCCCCATTTTGCCCTTGTACTAGTAGAATGAGAGAGAGAAAACAAATATCTTACAAGAATTGTCCCCCTTTAATTACCACTGATGCCACCACTCTCTCTGATCCAGCACGACCCAATTACCATCCTACCCCTCTCCACCTCTCTCTGGACCAATCCCTGGCCAGCATTGCCCTCCCCCTTGTCCTAAATGGTAATTCACCACATGTACTCCTCCATCTTGGTATATATGGCTAGAGGCCACCCCCAGCCAGCCTCTGCCCCTCATTTGCCCCCTCACACTTCCCCGCACACTCCCCCAGCTCCTCTCTGCCTCCCCAGCTCTGTACTGCCTCGGCCTCCTCAAGAAAATCGAGCAAGGCATCTTCTCCCCCACTCCATTCTCTCTGCATGTCAGCCCACGTGATCCCCTTGCTCTCCTGCATCTAACGGTGCTCTTATTTTTGCCTAGGACCCTCTCATCCCTCGTCGGCGTTGAGCTCCGAAGAGGCCGCCCTCGGCCTCCGACATGCCAGCTACCTCCCGGCGTCAGATCCCCTCGTGCCGCCCCTCGTTCGGCTCGTCGTCGACCACCGCATCGCCCTGCCGCCTCCTTGACCTCCCCGCTCCTCCCCGCTCTGCCTAGGATTTTCGTCGCCGGCGTTCTATCTCTACAAAGACGACGTTGGCGAGCCGTCCATCGGGACTTGATCCGACTGTCACCGTCGCTCGGTACCGCTTAGGCGCTCTCGCTCGCTGACAGCGGGCCCCCCTCGTCAGGTTCAAACCGAGCCCTCCCGCGCGTCACGCTGCACCGCCGTGGGCCGAATCCTCCCCCGCAGCCCAGTAGCTCCCCAGACCCGGCCCGCTGCACCTCCTTTTCTTTTTCTTTTACCAGATCCAATATTCCAGAAAAGTTTCTACTAGGATTAAATCCAAATAAAATTGTAAACCAAGTCCAAATGCATACACCCAAATTTCTGGTGCTTCTCTGATGTTTTCTCGAACATGTTGAGGCAACCCCATGGCCAAAATAATTTTCTCTAATTACTAGTATTTATTCGGCTAGAATGTATCTGGAACCCTAATTATTTTCCTATGTGATTTCTACATCTCCATTTGAGATGACCCAGAGACCTACTGGAAGGTATTTGAAATACCTATTATCCAACACAGCTCTCAGACCAAGGTGAATTGTACTCTTCCTATAGCAAAAATAACAAAAACAACAACTTCCTGTCTTAGATAAATTCCCCAGGTTTAACCAAATGTGTTTTTGACCTGATTCCCCCTCACAGTACACCCTAGCCCCAACATCAACATAACCCCAGCAACTCAAAATTTATTGAGCTCTGGTTGAATTTTGGTGAATTAAATACCTCTGTAAAGGGTATTTTCACTTAATAAATCACTCCAGGAGTTTGGCAACTCCAAAAAGAGTGAATCCAATTTATACAGAAAGGTATTTTAAATACATATCACATGCCCTTGGGACCAACTTAATATATCCTGTAGAATTAATTTGGTGGAAAGGAGAAGAATCATACATAACTGTCTTTGGGTATTTCCTGAGGGCATTCTGGTAACTCTTTGGACATGATTCCAACTCGAGGTGGTTCAGTACAGCAAGTAATACCTAACCATCCAAGTAAATAATTTTTGGAGCTCCAGAACTCTTCTGGTGAATTACTTCCTCAAACTAGAGTTTAGTCCACTATAAACAGCATAACTAACTCTAGAAAAGTGATAATCAAGTGAAACCACTTGTGTTGGTTTTGTCTTGACAAGACCTATCAGAGGATATCATTTTTGCACCTTGGTATCCTACTTATCACAAAACCATAATCCTAATGCTTTGTATCTAGCCTTTACAACTATCTTCCATGAGAAAACACCCAAGTGCAATCTTGTAAATTCCACCCTTTGAAACCCACTTCTCCAAAACCTCCCAAGTCTAGTAGTATTTCTCATGCTCGTTTGCTGTATGATTTGATGTTGATGCCTTGTATTGAGTGTGGTATTGTCTGCTTGCATTTATACCCGATGACGACGATAGTGTGAGACTCTGACGACAAGAAGAACGTGATTTCTTATTATTATATTATTGGGTATTCTTGGTCATCTGAAGAAGTCCAGGGACTTATTGCTGATCACGGGAAAGCCAGCATTTCCTGAACTCTGTTATATGTCCTACTCTCTTTTGCCTGTTTTATATCTTCTTTATAAATTGCATACTCTACATGCATGCCTTGTTTTACAAATACAGCGATAGTAACTTGGCTCCTCCAAGTTATGATTGCGTGTCTTACGAGGAACCACCGCGATGAACCCATCATCTATCCCCTTTAGACCGAGAGTACGATGGTTAGCATCCTACCTCCTTGGAAACCCCGGTTTTGAGAAAATAAACTATTTTGGGATTTTCCCCACTATTGTAAAACCCTGGGAAGAGGCATCGTTCCTAGTGGAAGTTTTAACAAAAGAAATGGTGATGAGAAGAAGGGGAAATGTGATGGGATGTTCTACGCCTTTACTGGAACAATTTTTATCCGCGCAACCACATTACCCCAGGTTGCTGGGGCTTAACTCGTAGTTTGTCCGTGTTAGCCGAGGCAACTTCTACCATTCTTATAGGGAGAAATCCCTGGAATTCCGGGTGGGTGCCCCCAGATCAAGGATCTGAAGCCTGTCGCTTGCTTCGGCAAGAGTGAGCCTGATCAATCAGGAGTCTGGTGGAACAATTGGGTCTCCCCCGGACGGTATGACTTAGGTAGTACAGAAGGAAGTGGAGTCACCAAATTTAAGGTATACGCCAAGTTGCGGCTTGGGTATGCCCGTGTATGGAAGGAAGGACTATGGCTAGGAGCCACATACTCGTTTCCAGGGAGAACAAACCCAAGAGGAAAAGCATGCCTTTGCTAGTGTAGACAAGCGAAAGGTTAGGTTTTATTATCCAGACCCCCATCTGCTGCGGTAGTGGGCCGTGGTTGTATCCCGGCGGATGTATTGATTCTTGTGGGTAAAGTGTGAAAACTCTGCAGAGTATAACCTATTCGAATAGCAGTGTCCACGGTCAAGGACGGCTGTAAAGGTGTTGGCTAGGAGTACCCAAACTGTGCTTGTTTGGGAAACAAGTACGAAGAGGACGAAGGTTCCGGGGGAACCCGAGTTCTAAGGCCTTTTTTTGACCCGAGGGGTCGAAGATATTTTAACCGGGTTTTTACTACAAAAACTATTTTCAAAACTCTTTCTCAACAAAGACATGGAGATGCCTGGTTTTATAAAAAAGAAGCATGGTTTTGAAAACTCTTTTTCAACAAAGATATGGAGATGCCACAACTTCAAAGTTAGTTTAGGCTTTTCAAAAACAAACCCACATAGAGCTATCTCGCCACAGCCAAAATTGCATTTTCTTTGATCTCTTATCTGGGTGGTTTGCTGTAAATACCCAAACCTGGCTTGGTTCGAATCCCTATGATTACAGTGCTAGTCCCTGGATCGAATAGCTAGCACCCACAGTTTAAGATGTAATATCAATATATAAATATCATATTACATCGCATGATCCAGAATATGAGTACTTTATTACATACTCATAGCCATAGGCTATCTTATTACAAAGTAGCAGAATACAAGTAAAGCATGGAGTCCTTCATCTTCATGTGCCACAGGCAAACATGTTGGGTGTAGACTCATAACCCCTATCATCAATCCTCACTCATCAATGGAATAACCTGCAACATGATAGGTTGCAGCCACAAAAGGTCAATACTTTGAATGTATTGGCAAGTGTCACAAGTTTGTGAATATAAGTTGGACTATCACTACATGCATATTTGGCTAAGTAGAGCTTAGGCTTATTTGCAGAAAGCAACATGGTTTTATCCCATCTTTGCAAAATACTTTTCATCCTTCAATAATTTTCTAAACTCCTTGGCAAACTCCAAGTTCTTCTAATCACTTGTTGTCACCATCAAGTTTTACTTGGAGAAATTAGAATGTCGAGATCTTCCATAGCTTTAGGCCTTAGTTTCTCAGAGTTATCCATAACTGGGGACACGGCTAAGTACTTAGAATTTGATCTTTTGCAGAAGTAGTACACTTTACCCACAAGACACAATCTCGTCTTGAAGCCACCAGTGGCCGCTGGATTACTACTCACCAAGATGGAGTACCGGCAGATCGAGAATGTGACAAAGTATTTCCATAGAAGTCCTCCCAATACATAATGCCAGCACATCTACCAGGCACCAATGCAAGGATAAACCTCCAATGCATAATTCAAGTTAACCCGAAGAGGTACCAATGCATGGGTCTCCCACTATGTAATTGACTAGGCTAGAGCCCATTTGGCATGTGGTTGTACACGAAAGCCACTAGATGAGAAACATGTTCAATATCTAAGTTCCTGGGTGGTATTCTTCCAGTGCACACACAAAAGAGATAGCCATAGATATGGTTCCCTTCGTTTCCACCTTGTTCTCAACTGAGTATCCATATTCCACCCAAGTGATTCATTGAGTACTTGTTTTATTATATAAAACATATATTTTTCCAACACTTCGTATAATCACAATATGGTATATTTCACCCTGAATCTATAGCAGGGCTAGGCATACTACCACTATGGTATTTCCACCAAGATATATAAAGGATATCCTAATAGGACATAGCATAGCATAGTAACATAGTAGTCTTATCATGCATACTACAAAATTCCACTAAGTGTAATGAAAATAGTAGGACATGGATGATAGTGTCACTTGCCTTATTAGTTGGTGGTGTTGGTACACTCTTTGCAGTAAGGCACTTGACAATCTATCAAACAAAACAACCAAAACAAAACATGCACAAGATCAACACTAATGGCAATACAAAAAATCATGCAAAATATGCAAGCATGCAAGATGGAAATTTTTTATTGTACAAATTGTTATAAAAAAGGTTTTGAACATTACTAAGTGTTTTCTGAACATTTTATAATTGCAAGATTACAAATGCAACCGTTTGTGCAATTGTAACCATTAGCAATAATTTCTAGTATTTAGAAAGGCCAAACTCACTAAATAATTTCCATGCTATTAGGTATAGTCAACCAAATTTATATTTTGGTCTCATTGGACAGAGGGTTCAATTTGCAATCCAGCAAACAGATTCACCCAAAAATAATTTACAAAACAATTTTTATGGTTAAAATAATCCAAAAAAGGTTCTGCCTAAAACTTCTATTTTACAGAAGCTAAAGAGTAAAATAATGCTTCAGAAGTGAAGCTCTCATTTTTCTGAATCCATAGACACCAAATTTGCATTTTTCTGATTTGTGGAACAACAGTTATTGAATTTCTAAGTTTAATACAAATTCTGCCTATTTTCTAATTTAAACAGACGCTCAGGCCTACGTGGCTGGTACCGATTCGGTCGGATCGATCAACGTGGCCCGTTGGATTTTAAGTGGCAACGGGCGATCCATATTAGCCCGTACAGCTTCGGCTAAGGATCTAATCATGGCCGCTGACGACAGATCAAATGGCGCTCAGTGCGTCGGCCACAGACTAGCGGCGCTAGCGACTGTGCGCGGCGGCGGCGTGTCGGGTGGGTGGCCCTCCGGAGGTTCCGGAGGGGTAGGGGAAGCAGCGATCTTACCGGCGGGTTGCGGCGGTCTCGATGTTCTCGATGGTGGTCGTGGTGGAGGGAGGAGCGCTCAGCCTCGCTAGGGATTCCTCGCCAGAGCTCGTCGGTGAACGGCGGCGGCAGAAACGGCTCGGATGATGAACGTGGCGACGACCTAGGGCACAGAAAAAGGCATGGGAAGTGTCAGTAGGTGCGCCAGAGCATGACGGAGCTTGTAGGACAGAGAGGAGGGCGTGGGGTTGTCGGTTCTTGCCGGAATCTTCGCCGGAGCTCGTCGGTGGCCGCGGTGGTTCGAGCTCGATTCCGAGCAGCCTAGTGGCTCCGGGGGTTGTGGGGTTTGAGGGAAAACAGAGAGGAGGGGGTGGCGGCTAAGAGGGCGTCGTCAAAGTGGAGTTTAATTCGTGGAAACGCTCGAAATCCGACGGATTAGAAACGGCAGAAGGAGGGAGAGGGGCTGTTCGTCATTTGGGGTGAGACGGTGAGGTGGAGGGTGACGTGGAGTGGGGTCGCGGTGTTAGTGGGAGGGGGTGAAGAGGGGGACGGTGAGAAATAGAGGGGGAAGGGGAGAGCCAGGTGGGCTTAGTGCGCTAGGGTTTGGGCCGAGCAGGCCGGCTGTGCTGCTGCTGCTATTTTTTTTTTCTTTTTTTTTTTAGTTTTTCTTTTTCTTTTTCTGTTTTCTTCAAAAAGCTTTTGATTTAGTGAACCAATTTGAATCAAACAAATTTCTAAAATTTTCTAAAACTCAAATTAGGTTTTTAGGGCATTATAGAACACATTTACATTCTAACTCAAATTTTTCTAATCAAATTTATTCACTTTGGCTTTAATAGTTAATATTGCCTTTCTTAATTCTATTCTCAAAATAATTCATAACTTCTTATCCATGGCTCCAAATTGGATGAAACCAATCTCTTTTGTTTTATTATTTTGTCCTTTATCTTTTTAGCCCTCATAGGAGTTCTTTTGTTTAATATAAATATGGAGTATATCCATAGTATTGTGTTGTTCTTAGTGTTAAAAATAATTAGAGGTTTAGGGTTTGAGATATTTTTCACTTCTCTTAGGTTTCTAAAATGCAACCAAGTCAAGATGCTCATGCATGCTTCATGATTTGGGATTTTTAAAACATGCAAACCACTTCACAAACAAAAATCATTTTATTTGGCTTGGGTTTTGGAGGCATTATATTAAATGTTCCAAAAGTTTTTGTTCCTTCTAAATTTAAAAGAACTTGGTTCTTCATTGTGTTTAAAATTTTCACATTTCAAAATTTCGAAAATTTTGGGATGTGACAGACTACCACCCTTAAAAGGAATCTCGTCCCGAGATTCGAGAAGGCTAGAAAGAATAGGTTGGGCTTTAGGATACTTGGGTGCTACCACCCTTAAAAGGAAACTTTGTTGGGTTGCGCTTGATGATTCACTTGGCTAAGGGTCCAAAGATTGACATCCAAAGGTTGTTAACATTTCTCCATCTTGAGATTCTTATACCACTAAATTAAGTTAGCTAAAGCTTACCATCCACACCATCTAGTTCTTCAAGGGTTCCATACATGTTGATGTGGTTCACATGTCCTTTCTGGGTCACATTGGAATTGCTCCCATTAGAGTCTCCAATATTCTTATTATTCTTCTTCTCAGGACAGTCTGCTGCAAAGTGTCCAAGTTGCTTACAATTGTAACACTACAACTGGCTAATGTCCTTCTTGGGATCATTGTGATGATTCTGACCAAGGTTATCTCCATTGTTAGTACCATTCACATTGTTACTACCACTTCCATTGTTGACGTGGTGATTATTGTGATGATGGTGATTATGTCTATTTCCTTCATGCTGATATGATCCAGAATCCTCATTGTCCTTTCTGATTGAATGCATCTTCTGTGATGATCCTGAGTGATATTTGTCAAAGCTATGCTTCCTCTTCCTGTCCTCAACCTTGTCTTTCTTACTCTCTAAAATTCTAGCTTTGTCACACAGTGATTGATAAGTTGGAACATAGGCAAATGATAATTTCATGGAAAGTTCATCATTCAGTCCATCTAGGAACTTTTCCTTCCTCTTAGCATCAGTATCAGTATCGTCTGGAGCATAACGTGATAGATTGTTGAATTCCTCAATGTATTCAGCAATGATGTGGTGACACTGTTTAAGGTTGTGAAACTCCTTCTTCTTTAGACTCATCACACCTGAAGAGATATGATTAGTGCGAAAACCATCTTCAAATATTTCCCAAGTCACTTCTTCAATGGGGTGAGTGACTTGAAAGTTGTCCTACCATGTAGCTGTAGGGCCTTCAAGCAAGTGTGCTGCAAATCTCACTTTCTCAGCATCAGAGCATCCAACGGTCACTAGATCCCTGTTTACTGAACGTAACCAGTTATCAGCTACCATTGGAACAGAAGTACCAGAGAACTTTGCAGGTCTCAACCTCAGAAATCTAGTGAGCATTTCCAGAGGTGGTGGATTGTTGTTGTTATTGTTGTTGTTCTGATTCTGATTGTTGATGGTTACCATGAATTTTGTCATCATCTGCATTAGCTGAGTCTGTGCAGTCATCATCTGTTGCATCTCATTTTCATTGTTGTTGTTGTCTCCATTGTTATCATGGTCGTTGGCACGTCTTGGAGGCATCTGTTGGTTTAATAGGGATAAGTAATGATAGATAGATAGATAGGTCTAGGGGAGTTCCAACACACTTCAACCCAAAACAAACCAGTTCAATCAAACATTCGTCAAGCAACCAATCACTTAGCAACTTCTAACTTTAACTCATTATAGAAGAAAACAACAAGTTTTCTTGAAACAAGCAACCTAGTATAGTCATACCACATAGGTCGACATGATCCATACGCTAACACGATATCAATAACTCAAACATGATAATTGGTAGGCAATCTAATGTCTCATGGGTCGCACTATGATAACATCAGTGGGAGCTCTCTTTCGAGTTGGGCAATCATCGGTGAAGTGTCCTATCTTTCTGCAGCGATGCCAAAACACTTTTGTCATGTCTCGAGTACTTTTTCTTGAAGTGTTGTTGTGGTTTCCTTTATCTTCCTTCTCTGGGCATTCATTGATATTGTGTCCTTCTTTCTTGCATTTGGAGCAAGTGATATGTCTAAGGTTTTCTTCTTTCTTCCTAAGAGCTTGATACATTCCATCCTTGACTTGTTCTTTCACTTGTTGCACTATGAAGTCGAGATGGCACTTGGCAGGAATGTGGTTGGTTCCTTCACATAGGTAACAAGTAACATGAGATGTGGGTCATTCTCCAACTGGATGGTTGTGATCACAAAAGGGACATTGGTCTTGATGTTCCTTAGAGGCGTGGCCTACTTCTCCACATATTTTGCAAGCTCGAGGACTTGTCACAACTTGTATCTTGATCTCCTTGTTGGCATGATCCATCCTCAAGGTCCTTGGAGAAAGCAAAGGCTGTTCCTCTACAGGTTTGAAGGAGAAGAGATTCAGTAAAGAATGATCAAGGTATACGAGAAAATCTAATAAGTATAAAAATATAATTCATTCCTAACAAGGGATTTGTCCAATTCCTAGGGTTACGAACCTACAGGCAACACAGTGCTCTGATACCATCTGTAAAGACCCAAACCTGGCTTAGTTCGAATCCCTGTGATTACAGTGTTAGTCCCTGGATCGAATAGCTAGCACCCACAGTTTAAGATGTAATATCAAGATACAAAGGTCATATTACATCGCATGATCCAGAATATGAATACTTTATTACATACTCATAGCCATAGGCTATCTTATTACAAAGCATCAGAATACAAGTAAAGCATGGAGTCCTTCATCTTCATGTGCCACAGCCAAACATGTTGGATGTAGACTCATAACCCCTATCATCAATCCTCACTCATCAAAAGAAGAACCTGCAACATGATAGGTTGCAGCCACAAAAGGGTCAATACTTTGAATGTATTGGGAAGTGTCACAAGTCTGTGACTATAAGTTGGACTATCACTACATGCATATTTGGCTAAGTAGAGCTTAGGCTTATTTGCAGAAAGCAACATGGTTTTATCCTATCTTTGCAAAATACTTTTCATCCTTCAATAATTTTCTGAACTCCTGGGCAAACTCCAAGTTCTTCTAATCTCTTGTTGTCACCATCAAGTTTTACTTTGAGAAATTAGAATGTCGAGATCTTCCATAGCTTCAGGCCTTAGTCGCTCAGAGTTGTCCATAACCGGGGACACGGCTAAGTACTTAGAATTTGATCTTCTGCAGAAGTAGTACACTTTAACCACAAGACACAATCCCGTCTTGACGCCACCAGTGGCCGCTGGATTAGTACTCACCAAGACGGAGTACCGGCAGATCGAGAATGTGACAAAGTCTTTCCATAGAAGTCCTCCCAATACATAATGCCAACACATCTACCAAGCACCAATGCAAGGATAAACCTCCAATGCATAATTCAAGTTAACGTGAAGAGCTACCAATGCATGGGTCTCCCACTATGTAATTGACTAGGACAGAGCCCATTTGGCATGTGGCTGTACATGAAAGCCACTGTACGTGAAACATGTTCAATCTCTAAGTTCCTGGGTGGTATTCTTCCAGTGCACACACAAAAGAGATAGCCATAGATATGGTTCCCTTCGTTGCCACCTTATTCTCAACTAAGTATCCATATTCCACCCAGGTGATTCATTGAGTACTTGTTTTATTATATAAAACATATATTTTTCCAACACTTCATATAATCACAATATGGTATATTCCACCCTGAATCTGTAGCAGGGCTAAGCATACTAACACTATGGTATTTCCACTAAGTAATATATAAAGGATATCCTAATAGGACATAGCATAACATAGTAACATAGTAGTCTTATCATGCATACTACAAAATTCCACTAAGTGTAATGAAAATAGTAGGACATGGATGATAGTGTCACTTTCCTTAGTAGTTGGTGGTGTTGGTACACTCTTTGTAGTAACACACTTGACAATCCACACAATCTATCAAACAAAACAACCAAAACAAAACATGCACAAGATCAACACTAATGGCAATACAAAAAATCATGCAAAATATGCAAGCATGCAAGAATGCAATTTTTTATTGTACAAATTGTTATAACAAAGGTTTTGAACATTACTAAGTGTTTTCTCAACATTTTATAATTGCAAGATTACAAATGCAACCATTTGTGCAATTGTAACCATTAGCAATAATTTCTAGTATTTGGAAAGGCTAAAACTCACTAAATAATTTCCATGCTATTAGGTATAGTCAACCAAATTTATATTTTGGTCTCACTGGACAGAGGGTTCAATTTTCAATCCATAGCAAAAAGATTCACCCAAAAATAATTTACAAAACAATTTTTATGGTTAAAATACTCCTAAAAAGGTTCTGCCTAAAACTTCTATTTTAAAGAAGCTAAATGGTGAAATAAGGCCTCAGCAGTGAAGCTCTCATTTTTTTGAATCCATAGACACCAAATTTGCATTTTTCTGATTTGTGGAACAAAAGTTATTGAATTTCTAAGTTTAATACAAATTCTGCCTATTTTCTAATTTAAACAGACGCTCAGGCCTACGTGGCGTGTTCTTATTGGCTGGTACCGATTCGGTCGGATCGATCAACGTGGGCCATTGGATTTTAAGTGGCAACGGGCCATCCATATTAGCCCGTATCGCTTCGGCTAAGGATCTAATCCTGGCCACCGGCGACAGATCGGACGGCGCTCAGCGCGTCGGCCACAGACTGGCGGCGCTGGCGACTGCGCACGGCGGCGGCGCATCAGGTGGGTGGCGCTCCGGTGGTTCTAGAGGGGTAGGGGAAGCAGCAATCTTACCGGCGGGTTGCGGCGGTCTCGGTGGTCTCGATGGTGGTCGTGGTGGAGGGAGGGGCGCTTGGCCTCGCTGGGGATTCCTCGCGGAGCTCATCGGTGAACTGCGGCGGCAGAAACGGCTCGGTTGATGACTGTGGCGACGACCTAGGGCACAGAAAAAGGCATGGGAAGTGTCAGTAGGTGCGCCAGAGCATGGCGGAGCTTATAGGACAGAGAGGAGGGCGTGGGGTTGCCGGTTCTCACCGGAATCTTCCCCGGAGCTCGTCGGTGGCCACGGTGGTTCGAGCTCGATTCGGAGCAGCCTAGTGGCTCTAGGGTTGTGGGGTTTGAGGGAAAACAGAGAGGATGGGTTGGCGGTTAAGAGGGCATCGTCGGAGTGGAGTTTAATTCGTGGAAACGCTCGAAATCGAACGGATTAGAAATGGAAGAGGGAGGGAGAGGGGCTGTTCGTCGTTTGGTTGGAGACGGTGAGGTGGAGGGTGACGTGGAGTGGGGTCGCGGTGTCAATGAGAGGGGGTGAAGAGGGGGACAGTGAGAAATAGAGGGGAAACAGGAGAGTCGGGTGGGCTTAGTGGGCTAGGGTTTGGGCCAAGCAGGCCGGCTGTGCTGTTGCTGCTATTTTTTTTTTGCTTATTCTTTTTAGTTTTTCTTTTTCTTTTTCTGTTTTCTTCAAAAACTTTTGATTTAGTGAACCAATTTGAATCAAACAAATTTGTAAAATTTTATAAAACTCAAATTAGGTTTTTAGGGCATTACAGAACACATTTACTTTCTAACTCAAAATTTTCTAATCAAATTTATTCACTTTGGCTTTAATAGTTAATATTGCCTTTCTTAATTCTATTCTCAAAATAATTCATAACTTCTTATCCATGGCTCTAAATTGGATGAAACCAATCTCTATTGTTTTATTATATTGTCCTTTATCTTTTTAGCCCTCATAGGAGTTCTTTTGTTTAATATAAATATGGAGTATATCCATAGTATTGTGTTGTTCTTAGTGTTAACAAATAATTAGAGGTTTAGGGTTTGAGATATTTTTCACTTCTCTTAGGTTTTTAAAATGTAACCAAGTCAAGATGCTCATGCATGCTTCATGATTTGGGATTTTTAAAACATGCACACCACGTCACAAACAAAAATAATTTTATTTGGCTTGGGTTTTGGAGGCATTATATTAAATGTTCCAAAAGTTTTTGTTCCTTCTGAATTTCAAAGAACTTGGTTTTTCTTTTTGTTTAACATTTTCACATTTCAAAATTTGGATAATTTTGGGATGTGACATTTGCGAGTACATTCAAAGTACTCACGGCTGTGTCCCTGGCTATTTACTTGGCGATACTTTCAGGTGTTTACGGTGACGTCCAACGAGCTAGGCCGTCTTCCCAGTCAGTTGCCTGTGGGTTGAGGCACGATTGGGCTCTACGCATTGCGATGTTCCGCTGCTAATGATGTTGTAGCCATAATGGCACTTATGTAAGCCTTGAAATTTCGTTATATTTCGGATGCTGTAATGGTACCTGTCGGTTATGTTCCATGGCTCACTGATCATGGAAACATGGATGTATGCATAAACTCGGGGGAATAATCCGGGGGTTCCACAGACTTGGTATCAGAGCCATCCTGACTGTAGGCGACCTTAATTAGCATGGACGTTAGGCAGAAAACGACAAACCTATTTTCCAAAAAACAAGGGAGAAAACATGACTATTTGCAAAAGTGCTTATGTCATCTCCCCCTCTATTTCGAAAAACTACTTAAATTAATATGATTTCATAAGCTCAAAATATTGCACACCGTCACTAACCCAACACCATCTCACAAATCTACTGTAGATGGCCTCTTTCCGCTCAGAGCACCTCACTGTCAAAGACAGTTGCTGGCCCTTTGAAGAGCAACTTCACAACCTACTAAAGATAGGCAAGAGACCCGCGCCAACTATTGAAGGAACCGAACTTCCTCGCAGTAACACCAATGTGATGCAATGGGTCATCAAGTATGTGATTCCTTCCCCCGATGAGGACACCGCACCCACAATCTTCACCTTCCTCGACAGCAACTGGGTAGATGGCATGGTCCGAGCCATACAAGAGATCATGGCGCGCATCTGCAAGATCCACGAAGATGAGTTGAAAGATACTCCCTACCATTTGTTTGGAAAGAGAGACGAAGATGGACTCCCCACTGAGTCCTTCCTCACCTGTTGTATTGGGAATCAGCTGGAGAATATGGAATACCTACTCCAACGTTCCCAGGAAGATCTTGACAAGGCCAGACGCGAGAATCTGCTTCTAAAGATGGATATCAACCCCCTCCGTAAGCACGAATGAAGTCTCCAAGCCACCACTGCCCGCTTGGCAAGGAAGCTGATCATTGAAGTGCCTCCAACCCCTGAAGACGAGAACCCCGGGACTGATGATGAACTCTCCTTCCTCAATGAGTATCACCCCATCGTCCAGTCACCAGCGCCGACCGAGTCAACCTCCAACCCTGCACCTTGGGAAGGCACCACCCTCACCTTCACCGAAGACGAGCTGAATATCCCGCAAACCCCAGAGGATCTGCAGTAGTTGGAGACCCCGAAGCTATCCACGACTCCACTGATGCACCCTCCGAGTAATCATCCCCGTCGCTGTACTCACCCACCTAACAATAGGGTAGAGTCATGTATCGTCCCTGAACGCGTTTTGTAATGCCTAAACACTATCAGCACCCTCGGGCACAGATGTGGTTGGTATGTAATGACTTCATTGATTGCTATGCTTGCTTGAATTGTTCTTTCTTGCATGTTTTACCCAAGTCGTTGCATCAGACCCAACCCGCATCGTCTGCCACCAATAAGACCTCCCCCAGGATGGCCATGAAGACCAGAAGCTCGAAGAAGGCATGTAGCCGCTGCGGAGATGAGGGACACCAAGCCAACCGATGCTCCGGCCACTGCCCGAACTGCGGAGAACCCCATCCACCCAAAGTTTGCCCAACTCAACTTATCACCTATTTCATCTATGAAGGCCAAGTCTGGAAACAGTTTCAGCATCACCTTTTGGAATGCCTCCTTTTCTCAAACCATGTGCATTTTTGGCAATGCACTTGAACCCTATTGTTAACCATCCTAAGGAATACCAAAGCCCACATTTGCCTCTGGTTAGATCATCCCTCAACCCACTCATCCTTGATGGTTTTGCAGGCAAGAAAATAACAATTCCTGAAATCTAGTCATCATACCTACTTTGGTAGAAGCTCACCTCACCATCCAAACCCCTATGGACAAACTCTCTGCATGGTTGTGTTCTACTAATAGATGTCTATCTAAACCTACTTCACTTGCCCCAAGTTGATCTCTGTGCTTCTTAAACCCACATGGTTTATAAGGCATCATTTTGTATGGCAACCTTGATTTCAATAAAGTTTGCCATCACTCCTAGAACACCTCAAATACAATTAATTCAAACCCTTTCTGCCATGATCATCTACATGATTTAGCCTACTCAACCATCTATCCCTTGCACCACGGTTAGCTCTCAGCTCCAAGATGCAAGCATGTTTTGGTGGTATAAAAATAAAACCACCCTAAATCCTCAACTCCTTGTTTTCCATCCTTTTGAAGTTGGAATTTCATTCCACAAGGTTGCAACTTCTTGCTACACCTTGTCTATATCATCTACATGGATCCTCAAGATTTATCAATAATTATCCATAATTATGATGGCCCCAAAACTATTTCTATACCTAATAATAAAGAAAGCAACGCTCCTGTCAACCGGCTTTTTTATTTGGACAACTTTGCCCTTCCACAAAACTCCTTATTACGCAACAATGCCATCGAAACGTTTTTCTCTTCTTTTCTTCCCGACCTGAGCGATTCCCCAATGTGGTGCTCCTGACCACGCCAACGACCCCAGACTCCCCCTTCCTGCTCCAATCACCCACAGGCTGCACAGATTCCCCAAGCATGGCCGCCGCCGCTCCCTGGCTTCTCCATGCATTGATTCTCTCCTATCTCGCGGCTACGCTTCTCGACCCAAACTCTTCAGCGCCAGTCCCCGTCCCCAGCAAGGTCTGCGCCCCTCCGGAGTTCTGACCCCAACCCTACAGCGCCCTGTCCCCAGCAAGGTCCGCGCCGCCCAGTAGTCCCGACCCCAACCCTGTAGTGCCCCGTCCCCTACAAGCTCCACGCTGCCCCAGAGTCCCGACCCCAATCCTGCATCACCGAGCTTGTTCCGTCGTCGAGCACCTGCAGCCTGTAGCAACGCTACTGTTCGATGTCCTCGACTGCTACAGACGCGGCTCGGCTCCGCCATGACGACTCCTCACGCTTCTCCGCTCCTGGCCGGCGAAGCTTCCCGTCGTCACACAGCTCGAAGTCTTGTCGGAAGTTCCACCCAAGATGGACATTGCAACAGAAGATCCACCTCAACTCGACATTGTCGCCGTCTCGCCACTTCGATAGCTACCAGATACGGTAATCACTCTTACTGATGTGTGCTGGTCTTAATTGTTTTGGCAACAAGTTTTCTGTTGGCAACAGAACAAGATTCAGGACAGTAGTACAGCTCCAATAGACAAACCGAAGGTTGTTGTTTAATTTGTAGACAGTCCAGCATAGGCATGTGAAGATTTGCTATTCTTTGTCTGGGCTATATGTGTTTGTGCCCAATTTGTTATCATCTGTGTTAAGAAAAACACTGCCCTTGCTTTTGCTCCACCCAAAACGGGTCTAATACATACCAACATACTGTAGTTAACGGAACTAAAAGTGAAGATGTCTGAAACTCACTAGACAAATGCTAGATGTTATAGAATGCTAAGAAAGATTTTACTAACTACTGAGGAAAAACCTCTTGCTCCTCTGATGTTTACCATATTGCTATAACAGGGAACTAAATACATTGATTGCCTGGCTCTACTGATGCCAAAAGTAAGAGCATGCTTGCAAGTTCTAATTAAATTTCGTCATGACCTGAGTTTCCTTTAAAGTATACCGCTCCGGTAATGTCTTGTTTTCCTCATTAGTAAGCACTTGATGTTCATGAATAAGAACATTTTCCTTTATATTTATATCGGCAGATATCTTGCAAAGATTATATGTAAAATATGAAACAAGGATTATTCAGAGAATCATAGTATACCACGTTGATAATATTATGTCTGTTCGTTTTGGTTTGGTTCAGTTTAGTTAATCTGGTATCTCCTAGTCTTTACCTTTCATACTCAAGGTTGTACAGGTTCGCTTCAGTATTTATAGACATCAAGCATTGATTGTTACACAATAATATATTGTAGATCATGGCGAGGAACATGGACGCAGCCAGACTGAATTCGTTCATGATTTTTTTGTGCTGATTTTCTCATGATTTCTTTGTTCAGTTCAGCATGTTTTATACAGACACGAAAGTCACTCATTGCAATCACCTGGATCGTGCAACATACAATTGTCCAGTGTCCATCTTTCTAGGGAACCAAAGCAAACACTACGGTGGGGCCTTGGTTTTCTGGATCCATATCCAGAGGATGTAAGATAGTGTTAGATTCCATGAAAGCCTTGGGGAAATTTCTCCGGTTCTGAGTGTCGTAGTGAATGTTGTTGACAGGGAGGCTTTAAGAGCTAACGATACACAGTGTCAAAGATCTCTCAAGGTTCCTGCTGTGATTGATGTAAGAAGCAAATAACTATGGATCTCGTATTTCTGCTTTGGCTTCTTGCATTGCTTTATTTGGACGATTTTGTCTACCAATTTGGGTTTAGGTCAGCACGACGGCCCCAGCCTCTTACACGTGCCAAGTTCAGTTTAGCAAGGAGGAGTTGCATACCATTACAGAATTAGTGTAGAAGCAGACCCTGGAATTCACTCACGCGGTCACGGTGGAGGAGACGTCACACACTCACGCAACACAGCTGAATACTAAGAGATTTTGTCCCGCGCGCAACAATTGTGGCTTTTCATTTTTTTTCTTCCTTTTATTATTCTCTAGGAGCAGAGGCATAGGAAGTAAACTGCACGTATGAAACTAACGTGACAGTACAAGCAGACACTTCCTATGTCTCCTTATTTGACTGAAGGAAAAACAAAACAAAGCATCAAGATTAGTCCAACAATTAGGTTGCTCAGACTTGTCGTTTTACAACCATGTTCAGAGTTGCCTGGCTGTTGTACCAATAAAATCAGACAACGTGGAAAAATTAAGAGGTGCCAAGGAATAGGAAGACCGGCTTGAGATAAGTATACCTGAATTGAAGTTGTCATTTTTTAGGTACAATTTCTTTCATGGTAAAGCTCACACTAATGTGATGCAGCCAGATTAAATCTATCCATACATTTTTTTTAGAACATACTAACTTCCACCATAACTAAGAAGGGATTCATAAAAATGTAGAGATGTGCCGCATCCTTTTGGCCTAGAAGTTTTGTGTAGGTCATATTAGCTCTATAAAGATTATCTGGATAGCCAATTAGGCCAAACATAGTTTTTGGTCTCCTGGGTACTAGGCTGCAGCAGTCTCAGATTGCCTGCTTTGGCAGTCTGAATAAAATGGTAGTAGTATAATATTGCCATACATTTTTTGGGTCATCGACTGGCCTGTTTTATGATAAAACAATGCACGGTACTTTCATACATGAATGAGAAGGAGCTTCTTATGAATTTCAGTAGTTAGCTGCTTTTATTAAGAGGTTTTCTCACTGAGGTTGTTCAGTCAGAAGTTGTTACAACTGATTAATAAATTTAAGTGTGAGCGTAAAAAATGTGCTTTTATCAAGAGGTTTGCTAGCGAGCGAATGTGCCCGTGCTAGCCTGCACGCGCGTCGGTCCCTTGGCTGGCCGCACGATTACGATCCAACGGGGCAAGAAAAAGTCCAAAGAAGCCTAGAAAAAATATGAAAAAATGCCGTGACAACTTATGTTTGTATGTGCTCCGACAGACCAGGGAGGACATGTTTTCTCCTTAGCTTTTGGATTTATTAAGAGTGACCCACGAGGTGTCACAGTTTGACTCAGACTTCCTGTTGCAAACTCCTCACTTTTATTCCCGTTGCAACACACGGGCATTTGTGCTAGTAATTACTTAAATAGCCAAAATCTCCAAAACTCCCTCCATAAAGGAAAGTTTAGTTTTTACCAAACCACTTCCCCAACTTTTGGCTCATGTGAGTTCCACATATCATCCCCTATCTTTCCACCTCAAAAATAAATATTTTTGAGAAGCTTTATAATTTATTTTATTCCATTTTCTTAAATGGCTGAATTGGAATAATAATTGTTTTAAATACTTTTAATCCCTTATAAATCTTGGGAAAATTCCCCTAAGTGTGTATTCACATTTGGGACCCTTCCACACCAAAATCCATCCTTGTCCAATGGAAATTTAGCAAATGATATTTTAGAAATCATTTCTGTTCTTTTTGAATAATTAGATTTAAGAGGACTAAAACTCCTTTGAAAAATATCAAATAAATCCTAGGATCCTACCTTTACCTCATCAATCTACCAGTACCACTTCCTCCTCTAGTCCAATGCAATATTTTGGACTTCCTTCACAACCATCAACTAGATCAATATTTGTCATTTAAGCAAATCACCACTCTAAGCACTTCCATTTTCCATCAATTATTGATCAATGCTTATCCTCAATATCAAGACACACCACTGGTCGACCACCACTGTAGCTACACACAACAAATCCCCGTTTTGCCCTTGTACTAGTAGAATGAGAGAGAGAAAACAAATATCTTACAAGAATTGTCCCCCTTTAATTACCACTGATGCCACCACTCTCTCTGATCCAGCACGACCCAATTAGCATCCTACCCCTCTCCACCTCTCTTTGGACCAATCCCTGGCCAGCATTGCCCTCCCCCTTGTCCTAAATAGTAATTCACCACATCTACTCCTCCCTCTTGGTATATATGGCCAGAGGCCACCCACAGCCAGCCTCTGCCACTCATTTGCCCCCTCACAATTCCCCTCACACTCCCCCAGATCCACTCTCCCTCCCTAGCTCTGTACTGCCCGAGAGAAGAAGAGGAGGAAGCCTCGACCTCCTCAAGAAAATCGAGCAAGGCATCTTCTCCCCCACTCCATTCTCTCTGCATGTCAGCCCACGTGATAGCCTTGCTCTCCTGCATCTGATGGTGCTCTTATTTTTGCCTAGGACCCTCTCCTCCGTCATCGGCGTTGAGCTCCGACGAGGTCACCCTCGGCCTCCGACACGCCATTGACTTCCCGGCGTCAGATCCCCTCGTGTCGACCCTCATTCGTCTCGTCGTCGACCACCGCATCGCCCTGCCGCCTCCTTGACCTCCCCCGAGCCCCCAGGTGTCCTCCCTGCTCCTTCCTGCTCCGCCTAGGGTTTCCGTCGTTGGCGTTCTGTCTCTACGAAGATGACATCGGCGAGCCGTCCATCGCGACTTGATCCGATGGTCACCGTCGCTCGGTACCGCTTAGGCGCTCTCGCTCGCTGACAGCGGGCCCTGCTCGTCAGGTTCGAACCGAGCCCTCCCGTGCGTCGCACTGCCCCGCCGTGGGCCGAATCCTCCCTCGTAGCCCAGTAGCTACCCAGATCAGGCCCGATGCGCCAACTTTTCTTTTTCTTTTAGCAGATCCAATATTCCAGAAAAGTTTCTACTAGGATTAAATCCAAAAAAAATTGTAAACCAAGTCCAGCTGCCTACACCCAAATTTCTGGTGGTTCTCTGATGTTTTCTCGAACATGCTGAGGCAACCCCATGGCCAAAATAATTTTCTCTAATCACTAGTAATTATTCTACTAGAATGTATCGGGAACCCTAATTATATTCCTCTGTGAGTTCTACATCTCCATTTGAGATGAACCAAAGACCTACTGGAAGGTACTTGAAATACCTATTATCCAGCACAGGTCTCAGCCCAAGGTGAATTGTACTCTGCCTATAGAAAAAATAACAAAAACAACAACTTACTGTCTTATATAAATTCCCTAGGTCTAACCAAATGTGGTTTTGACCTGATTCCACCTCCCAGTACACCCTAGACCCAATATCAACCAAACCCCAGCAACTCAAAATGTATTGAGCTCTGGTTGAATTTTGGTGAATTAAATACCTCTGTAAGGGTATTTTCACTAAATAAATCACTCCCGAAGTTTGGCAACTCCAAAAAGGGTGAATCCAATTTCTACAGAAAGGTATTTTAAATACATATCACATGCCCTTGGAACCAACTCAATATATCCTGTAGAATTAATCTGGTGGAAAGGAGAAGAATCATACATAACTGTCTTTGGGAATTTCCTGAGGGCATTCTGGTACTCTTTGGACATGATTCCAACTCTAGGTGGTTCAGTAAAACAAGTAATACCTAACAATCGACGTAAATAAATTTTGGAGCTCCTGAACTCTTCTGGTGAATTATTTCCTCAAACTAGAGTTTAGTCCACTATAAACAGCATAACTAATTCTAGAAAAGTGATAATCAAGTGAAACCACTTGTGTTGGTTTTGTCTTGACAAGACCTATCAGAACATATCATTTTTGCACCTTGGTATCCTA